>PVKS010013241.1:0-51439 GCA_004027875.1 Aplodontia rufa | reverse complement strand
AGGGTGACCTCAACATGCCGATGGTTCTGAAGCCATGAGAATGGCTAAGACCTTCTAGTAAAGAGGTTCTTTTTTTTTTTTTTTTTCAGAATTTTTTGTTAAACAATCACACAAGCTTCTAATGAAATAATATAATATATACGTGTGTGTGTGTATATATATATATATATATATATTCCAAAAATTAGTTTTATCCCCCAAGAGCGCCCCCCCCAATTACCTACCCTTATCCCTCCCCTCCCGTTCCCAAAAATCTCTAAAATATATTAGGTTGTATGACATTACACCTTATCCAGATTTAAAACATGATACTAGACCTCCTTTCTCAATGTCCAGGGTCTAGCTTCAGCATCCACAGATGGGAGACATTTGACCCTAAGTTCCCTGGGTTATGCTGATTTCACTCAGCGTAATTTCTTCCATAGCCATCCATTTACCTTCAAAAGCTGCAATATCATTGTTTCTAGATGCTGAGTAAAATTCCATGGTATACATATGTACTACAGTTTTTGGATCCGTTTATCCATTGAGGGACATCTGAGTTGTTTCCGTAATTTAGCTATTGTAAATTGAGCTGCTATGAACATAAATATTGCTGTGTCACTGTAATGTGCTGATTCTAAATCCCCTGGAAAAATACCCAGGAGAGGAATAGCAGGATCATATGGTGGGCTTATCACTAGTTTTTTAAGGATTCTCCACGCTGCTTTCCAGAGGGGTTGTAACAGTCTGCAGTTCCACCAACAGTGTGTTAGTGTGCCTGTCTCTCCACAACCCCTCCAGCATCTATTATTGTTTATTTTTAGTAAAGAGGTTCTTATCAAGGTTTAGGAACCTCACAGGAATTCATGAATAGAATTTAGGGGACTATGAAATTGGATGGGGAAAATGGTTTTTGTTTTTACTAACCACTGACTGAACTTTAGCATTCTTTACAAATAAAAGTAGTATTTGAATTATTTGTAACTTTGTCACCAATAGAAATCAAGATATTTTCATATCACATTGCAATTGTTACTGATATCCCAAATTAGCACCTACATTTATCACTACTTCAGAATTATGATACGTAAGTTTTAGACCTATGACTGGATCCTGTTTTGTTTTGTTTTTTTAAGAGAGAGAAACAGTGGGAGAAAGAGAGAAAGAATCAAATATTTAGTTTTTCATGTGGATTTTGTTGCTCTGACACTTCATTGTGTACATGGTGCTGGGGTTCAAACCCCTGTCCTTGTGCATGCCAGACAAGTGCTATAACTGCTGAGCCACTGCTCCAGCCCTTATATCCTGTTTTTTAATATATTAATAAATACATTAACAAAACAGCACATCACAGTTCTTTTATATTTTAAAAACTATTTTAGTAATATTGGATTATTTTGTAATTTTTTGTACTTTATACCTTAAAAAATCATTCTAAGAAGGGGTCCATAGATTTTATTAGATGCCAGAAGGATCCATGGCACATAGAAGGATCAAGAATCCTTGTTGAGAAGAGAAGGAGCCTAGGACAGAAGCATGAGTTTGGTTAGTAGAGGGAGAGCCAATAGAGGGGATTTTGAAAGAAAGTCTGAGAGGCAGGAAGGAGTGGTATCACGGGAGCCAAAAGAGGTTATTGTTTGAAGAAGAATATTAGGTGAATGAGGAAAGTAGAATGGCCTTTTTTGGTAACATGGTGTCACTGGTGATTTTGGAAAGCAATTTCACTAGAAGGATTAAGAAAATACTAGATTGGAGTAAGGGGAAAGGTGAATGGACAGTAAGAAGGTAGAGGCAGTGAGTATAGACCAGAATTTGGCAAACTCTTAAAAGAGCCAAATAGTAAAAATTTGAAACTTTGTAGAACCATTTGATCTCTGTCACAACTTCTGCTTTGTAGTGTGAAAGCAGCCATAGGTAGTAACTTAAACAAATGAGTGTGGCTGGTTCTAGTAGCACTTTATTTACAAAAAAAAGATGGTTAACTGGATTTGTCCCTCTGTACTTTGCCAAGCCCTGATGTAGACAACTATTTGGGGAAGTTTGGATAGGAAGGAAAAGAGAAAAATGGGGAAGTTTCTGAAGGGGAATAAGAGTATGTGAATATGTGTATATATTTTAAGATGGGAGATTCTAGAGTATTTTGCTTCCATCAGGAAAGGATCCTGTGGTGAAAGAGAAGGTGATGATCCAGAAGAGAATTTAAATGTAGTAATAAACTTCTAAGAATTCAAGAGGGAATGGCATTAGGAGTGATTTTTAATGTGACCTGGTGTTATTTTGAGTGACATAAATTATCAGTGTTAGCAGTGAGACTAATGTGCGGAGTCTGACTCTATATAAGGGGTTCTACTTACAAGACCATTTAAGATGATGAACTAGATCTGGAGGAGAGGTAGGCAGGGGTAGAATCTGGCAGTTCATTGACTTGATTTGTTGGATTTGATAATTTGGAACTTCATTGGGTTGTTTGGCTCGAAGCAATATATGTAGTTACCACCATTTTCCTGCAGTTACTTACTTGCTTGGTTGCTTGCTTACTTTTTTTTTTTTTTAAGAGAAAGGGCCAGTGAGAGAGAGAAAGAGAGAATCAATTTTATTTAGTTTTTCATGTGGTTTTGTTGCTCTGACACTTCATTGTGTATGTGGTGCTGGGGTTTCAACCTGTGTTCTTGTGCATGCCAGGCAAGCATGATACTGCTGAGCCATAGCTCCAGTTCTCTGCAACTATTTTCAGGGCCCTGGTTCTGATTCTGTGAATTGACAAGTACAGAGTTGCCAAGGTGTTTTAATTCAATTATCCTCAGTCTATTTTTTCTCTCTTATTTTAATTGGTATATTCTTACCAGCAACAGTGTCTCACTTTTCCAGTTACTATAGCAGAGGAAAGATGAGAGAGTAGGGTAGGAATCTACCTCACCACACCTCTGCCTCCCCTACTATTGAGAATCATTGTTCTAGACCTTTTGTGGATACTTTAATTCAGGATTTAAAAGGCATTTCTGCCCTTTTTCCTGGAGCAGTTCAGGCATCTTAATGATCTCAGGCATATTTCCCTGCTCCGTAGTTTCCCTGTGTAGGAATGCTTTGCCTTTTGCAGACCCCAGTATAGAAGAAAGATCTTCAGCATATTAAATCAGTACATATTTTCATGATGAGCACAGACAATAAACCAGGCAGTGGATTCCTTTGCAGCTTTTTATGGTCATCGACTAGGCTACCCATACAGGACTAGAGTATTCAGACAATTCCTGTCTGCTCTGTGAGCCTCCTGTAACACAAATCCTCTTTCAGAAAATGAACTGTCACTTATATTGAAAATGTTTACTTGGATTGGAGTTTATCCACTGAAGAAGGGTTCATCTGTGATGATACTTTTTCTGCTGATTAATGTTTAAGAATGGAAGAAATGGAAATGTGGAGAAGAATAAAGGAAGAAATTAAATGAGGGTTCTTAATACACCCATGTTATAGAATTTTGCTGACTTTTTAAATTAGTTGTCTTCATATAAAATTAACACTTACTCATGATAAAAATATTTTCAAATATTACAAGGGAGATATTAAAGTGAAAATAGAAGTTTCATCCACCAGAGGTGAACACTGTGATGTCTCTGTGTGCACATAACAATGTTTATATGTATACAAGCCAAAGGGGCGACATGTATAACCTTTTTCCTTGAGGCATTAATGGGATCGTACTCTCTGTTCTGTTCTATGACTTACTTACTTTTTTGTTTCTTATAGTAAAAGAGAGAGAAAGAATCAATTTTATTTACTTTTTTCATCTGGTTTTTGTTTTTCGGACACTTTGTGTATGTGATGCTGGGGTTCGAACCTGGCTCCTCACCTGTGCCAGGCAAGAGCTCTACTGCTGAGCCACTGCATCAGCCCCTACTTGCTTCCTTTTTTTCTTTTCTTTTTTTAAATTACATGGGTTTATTTTATTTTTTAAGAGAGAGAGAAGAGAGTGAGAGTGAGAGCAAGAGAGAGAGAGAGAGAATCAATTTTATTTATTCATCTGGTTTTTGTTTCTCTGACACTTTGTTGTATGTGTGCTGGGGTTGGAACCTGGGTCCTTGTGCATGCCAGGCAAGCGCTGCAACCACTGAGCCACCACAACTTGCTTTCTTAATAGTAGTCTCTTTCTTTATGAGGACATACTGAACCATCTCATTTAGAACTGTTCTTTATGCCTAGAACAATGTTATCCCAGATCTCTTCGTGGTTTACCCTCTTCCAGTCCTCACTCAAATGCCACCTTCTTATTGATGCCTTCCTTACCTGCTCTATCTAAAATTTCACCTCTCCCCCACTGCTTTCTGTTCCCCTTTCCTTTTTTTGCCATTCTGGGAATTGAACCCAGAACCTCACATTGCATGCCACGCAAGCACTCTTATCACTGAGCCACATCTTCAACCCTTCCCCTTTTTCCTTTTTTGTATTAATAATGACCTTCCTAGTGCTGATTCTCTAAAATACTTTTTTAGTATATTGTCTGTCCTTCCACTGTAATGTACACTCTATAGTGGGGAGAAATTTTTGACTGGGTCATTTTCTGCTATATTCCCAGCCTTTTGAATAATGTTTGATCTTGTAGTTCATACTCTGTAAATATTGTTTTTTTAAAGAGAGAGGGACAGTGAGAGAGACAGAGAAAGAGAGAATCAACTTTATTTAGTTTTTCACATGGTCTTAGTTGCTCCAACACTTAGTTGTGTACGTGGTGCTGGGGTTTGAACCCGGGTCCTCGTGCTTGCCAGGCAAGCGCCAGAACCGCTGAGCCACTGCTCCAGCCCCTGTAAATATTTTTTTAATGGGTGAGTGAATGATTACTTTGTTTTCACATTTGGGTATACTGTAATTTATTAAACTATCCCATATTGATGGACATTTTGATTTTGGTTTGCTTTTCCTGCATTTATGCACAATTCAATTGAATAGTCTTATATGTATATTTTTCTACTATTGTACAATGATCTCTAGGATAAGTTCCTAGGAGTGGAATTGTTAGTTTATACATATTTGAATTTTGAATAATTGACTTCATCCCCTAAGGAAAAACATATCAACTTACAATCCTGCTGACATCATATGAGCACACCCATTTCCCTACACATTTACCTATACCAGGTATAACTAACTGGTAAGCCTTTGCCAATCTGATGGATGAAAATGACACCTTGATTTGGATTTCTTTCATTATGAATGAAGTTGGGCACCATTTCACATGTTTATTTGCCTTTTGTGTTTTTAATTTTACATTTATCTTTCATTTTTTGATTGTTCTGTTAGGCTGTTCTGCCTGTGTTTTTGTTGTTGTTGTTTTTGTTTTTGTTTTTTTGCCAGTGTGTCTTTGTTTGTTTTGGTACATTTCCTTTCTCTAGGCTGCAACCAGATATAACCCCAGAGGACAGTATGCATCTGGGCCACTGCTATTCTATGCCTAGAAAGTTTCTACCTGTGATGTGAGCATCTTCATGATCATCATGCTCACTCTTTTTTTTTCACAATTTTTTTCTAATAGATAATCATGTAAAAACACATGGCAGATGGGTTTTGTTTTTTTTAAATAGAGAGGGACAGGCTGGAGTGTGGCTCAGTGATTGTGGAGATTGCCTGGCATGCACGAATACGTGAGTTTGAAACCCAGCACCACGTACACCTAAGTGTCAGAGCAACGAAAGCCTAAATGAAAAATTAAATAAATTTTGATTCTGTCTCTCTTTCTTTCTCTCTCTTACTGTCCCTTTCTCTTTAAAAAAGAGGCTGGGGGCGGGGACAGTGAGAGAGAGAAATAATCTGTTTTATTTAGTTTTTCATGTGGCTTTTGTTGCTCCAACACTTAGCTGTGTACGTGGTGCTGGGGTTCGAAACCGCATACTTGTGCATGCCAGGCAAACACTGTAACCACTGAGCTACTGCTCTAGCCCCATCTCTATAATGATGATGAGATTAAGTGACTTACCAAAGGTCATACAGCTAGTAAATGGTGAAGCAAGGATCTGAATCCAGGCAGAGTGGCCCCAGAGCCTGTCCATCCATCTGTTAAGCTCTGTGACTTCCAATAAGAGTAATGGGTTCTGTCACTCATTATCTGTTTTCTAGGGGTATTTCTGTCCATATGTCCCAATTCAGAGAATTGACTGTAGTGACTGAAATAAGAGAAAGGTATTCCTTTACAAACCTAGGAGTTCTATCTTTACTTGTGAACGGCTTGCATTTACATGGTTAAGTCAAACTAATGTAAAAAGGTATATGGTGAAAAGTTTCACCCTCACTCTGATATCATCCATTCTGTTTTCCATTCCTTCTACTTTTATTGGTTTCTTTATGTATTTTCTGTGTTACTTTATATACTTACAAACAAAATAAATACATAAATATATGCATGCATGTATATACTTATATCCATAAACTAATCCCCATTGTTACACATAAAGTAGCATACTATGTATACTATTTTTTTTTCATTCAGCTAATCCAAAGGTTATAAAACTGTTTCATTCATCTGTATTGAATATCCCTTTATACAAGGCACTGTGCTGGATTTAGAAGATTTTTACTTTTTTTTTTTAAGGTAGGGGAACAGTGACACAGAGAAAGACAGAACCAACTTTATTTAGTTTTTCAGGTAGCTTTCATTGCTCCAACACTTTGTTGTGTACATGGTGCTGGGATTCGGATCTGTGTCTTTGCACATGCCACTCAAGCACCATAATCACCGAGCTACTGGTCCAGCCCTAGAGGATTTTTACAAAAACAAAACAAAGCAAAACAAAACCCCCCAAAAACAAAAACAAAAACCATGAAGCACAGAAATCTCTGGCCTCAATAAGTTTAGGTCTAGTGCTGTAATAAGAGCATAAGTAAGCATGAAATGTAGTGTTCATGGTGCTTTCATGGCTATTGTAGGCCTCAATACTAAGCACATTCGGCCTGCTGAAGGTAGTAAATATGTACTTTGGTATTTGGGTTCAAGATGGGAGATCTATTGAATTGTAAATCTCTAGAATATAAGAATTATGTGTTATTTACCAAATATTTTTAGGATTTTATTTTGAACAAATGAATCTGTTCTTCTTTTAAATATAGATGTCCAGAATCCTGCTTTATATCTTTTTTCATGAACCCAAATGAAAGATATTTAGATCCATTGTGAGTTTAGAATCCATTCCTGTCTGAGGAGTCTGGTCAAGTTGTATTGAAATAAATTTTCACTTGTCTAATATAGAACTGAAGGAGGAAGACTCATCTTTTTTTTTTTTTTTTAAGAGAGAGAGAGGGATAGTGAGAAAGAGAGAAAGATAGAATCAATTTTATTTAGTTTTTCATGTGGCTTTTATTGCTTGGACACTTGGTTGTGTTTGTGGTTCTGGAGTTTGAACCAGCATCCTCATGCATACCAGGCAACCACCATAATGCTGAGCCACCACTCCACCCTAGGAAGGCTTATCTTTAGAGGGTTTGTTTAAAAGGGGTCTTCTTTTCCTCCTACATGTACTCCTGTTCCATGGACAGAAGGTTGAAAGTTTATCCCAACTTCAGTACCGTATTCAGAGCCATGGGCAAACTACAAAGTAGTTTTTCTTTTTTAAGAGAGAAAGAGGGTCAATTTTATTTATTTTTCATTTGGTTTTTGTTTTTCCAACACTTAGTTGTATATATGGTACTGGGGTTTAAATGTAGGTCCCTGTGTATGTCAGACAAGTGCTCTACCATTGAGCCACCACTCCAGCCTCATGTTATTTATTCAGGATCTCAGTTTATACATATATACATATTATACATATATACATATATATTATACATATTATATACATATATATTATATACATTTTATATATATATTATATAATATATATTATTTATATACTATATATTATATGTTATATATACATATTATACATATATACATATATACATATATACATATATACATATATACATACATATATACATACATATATACATATATACATAAAAGATATGTTTGTTCCAGACTTCTCAAGAGCCTTATGGAGGCAGTATGGGGTAGTGTTCACATTCTGAATCTGCCACTTTCTTGCTGTGACAAGTTACTGGACTTCTAATTTTTTTCACTGTCCCACAGTAGTTACCATAAATCTCAGAGGTCTGTGAATTGATTCAGTTTATGTTCCCCACTGAGCTTTCTAGCCAAGGAAAAGAACTGAAAGAGAATATCTGGAATCTGACTTTTATCTAAGCACTTTTAATCAAAGATTATAATGTATACTATACATATAATATATACATGACACATGGATTATCTAAGCATTTCTAAGCTGTATGATATAAAGGACTATTCTTTGAAGGAACATGAATCCCAAAGAAAAAATTCCAGAGTTAAATATCATAATAATAGTAATGAACATGGTTTTCTCTCAGTTTCCTGCCTATGACTGCCAAACTTTTGTCCTCTGAAGAAAGTTTTATGACACAGGCTCTTTCCTTTGAAAGTCTGTCTTGTCAGAACATGGAAAGGATCCCTTTCTTTGGAGGTACATTTTTTTTCTGGCTATCCTTTCTTTTTATAGGAGTCTATTTTAGTTAGCTTTTTGTCACTGGGACCAAAAGACTTAACAAGAATGTAGAGGAGGAAAAGTTTATTTTGGTTCACAGTTTCAGAGGTTCAGCCCATAGTCAACCAACTCCATAGCTCTGCACCCAAGTGAAGTAGACTATAATGGCAGAAGGATGTGATAGAGGACTGAGTTCAGGACATGGCATCAAGAGAGTAGACAGCTCCACTCACCAGAGGCAAAATATAAGCCCCAGAGGCATGCTGCCAGTAACCTATTTCCTCTAGCCACACTCACCTAGTTAATCCATATCAGTGGGTCAATCCACCAATTAAATTACAGCTCTCATAATCTCATCATCTCACCTATGAACTTTCTTGTATTGTCTCACTCATGAGGTTTTCAGGGACATCTCATCTAAACCATAAGAGAGTCAGATGCTTGGTGCCCATGCCTAGTTTGGAAGAAGGAAAGACTTTTTGTGCTTGTGAAGTATGGTGATGGATAGGGTACATACTCTGGGTGTGCCTGTTCTCTCTGCCCTGCATCTGTGGAAGCCATGTAGTGGCTACAGGATAGAGGAGGTGCGTTACTAGGGACTCATGGACGTTTGGATTTCTTATAATCATTCTGATCTATTTCCTTAGGCTCTTTATTGAGAAACTACCAAAGCATCGAGATTATAAATCGGCTGTCATTCCTGAAAAGAAAGACACAGTAAAGGTGGGTCTTCATTTTCATCGTTGCCCATCAAAAACTTCAAAGCAGCACAGACTAACTTTAAGATAAAAGTAGTAGTCTCTGCAGCTGAGCATCAAATCCTGCAATAGGTATTAAGGCCATCTCATCACAACATTTATTAGGTCGAGAGTGTCATATAATAGCAGGTATTTAAAATTACTTTTTGAAACTTTGTTGCCACTGCTAATTTGATTTAAGTCATTTTCTCTATTTACTTGGTTGGCTTTAGAATTGTTCTAATTCTCAGTTTCTGTTTTATATCTCAGAAATTAAAAGAGATTGCATTTCCTAAAGCAGAAGAGTTGAAGGCAGAGCTGTTAAAACGATATACCAAAGAATATATGCGGTATAATGAAGAAAAGGTCAGTATATAATTGCAGAGAAAAAGAAAAGAAGATTATTTTGTTTTCTTAGGCTGTGCCCTATAATTATGATTTTTAATGTGATAGTTCATTTTGGGGGTGCAAAGACCAGTAACAAAAAAGCAGTGGTTGGGCAGAGGATTCTAGCATACATTTTGTTCACTTGTACAAGAGGATAACTTGAGGGACAGAAAATCTATTGCCTGTCTACTATATCTAGGGCACAAATATCAAAATTAATGAAAAATCACCAAACATTTTTCAAATCATAGAATTTGGAGATTTGATTCACTTTTGTTTATAAAGCTGTTTGTAATCAATGATTTTCCAAGCTGCCTTCAAATGATTGCTGTCAAGAAGTAATCCAGCTACTCAGGAGGCTAAGGCAGAAGAATTGCAAGTTGGAGGCTAGTCTCAGCAACATAGCCAGATCCTGTCTCAAAATAAAAAAATAAAAAGGGCTGGGAAAGTAGCTCAGCAGTGGAGCATCCCTGGGTTCCAATCCCAGTACTGAAAAAGTAAAAAAAACAACAACAAAAAAAACAAACTTCAAGGTCATGGAGAAATGCTAGGACACAGAGGTGTCATGTCAGATGTGAATACATACTGCAAAGCACATGCACATTTTATGTAGTTATCTGCCAGATTCTGTTCTGAACACCAGTGTTGAAAGTCAGCAGAGGGGTGCACAGATATGAGGTATGTATTTCTAAGGCATAAGGCACTGAGTGATTTAAAACTTTAATGAAGGTCATTTCTTATTATTTTTTATTAGTTTAAATTGTCTCCCTTTATACAGCTGATCACCAGAAAAACTTCAGAGGCTTCATTTTGGGTTAAAATTCAGTGGAGACTTCCAACACAGCAAGTATAAGTTTGGATTTGGTTCTATTTTGTAGCCTTACTTGGGATACAGAACATACACACAGTGCAGTTAAACAGTAGAACTGTATATGATATAGGTCATGGGTTCAGACAAAAAGGTGCATGAAGATTTCAGTAAAGAAGAAAATTAGGTAGAATCATTGGGGGAAAATGAGTTTGGAGGTTTGTTTCATATTTGATTATACCTAAAGTTGAAAGAATTGGGACTTTAGCTGTCCTTGAAAATATGGTGACTGGGTAGAAAGGGGTAGGGATTGTATTCTATCAGTATGGAAGTACCAAAGGAAGCATGGAACCTGTACTGGGAAATCAGACCAGTACAGAAGAACATTTTGGAAATCTCATTTTCTTCTGAGGTTGTGAAATGTTAGCCTAAATCCTTTTCTCTCTTTGTAGAAGAAGGAAGCAGAGGAATTTGCCCGGAATATGGCTATCCAGCAAGAACTGGAAAAAGAAAGACAGAGGATAGCACAGCAGAAGCAGCAACAGCTGGAGCAGGAGCAGTTCCATGCCTTTGAGGAGATGATCCGGAACCAGGAGCTAGAAAAAGAGCGACTAAAAATTGTACAGGAATTTGGGAAGGTGGACCCTGGCCTAGGTGGCCCACTGGTGCCCGACTTGGAAACGCCCTCCTTAGATGTGTTCCCCATCTCACCTGTGTCATCCACACAGCCTTCAGACTGTAACACAACCGTAAGGCCAGCTAAGCCACCAGTGGTGGACAGGTCCTTGAAACCTGGAGCACTGAGCAACTCTGAAAGTAGTGAGTCTGTTTGCTATTGTCCTCTTCCATTTTTGCTGCCAGAGTATCATTCTGGGGCATTCAGCCTAAGAGTACCTCTGTGATCCTACTTACTAGGCTTTGATCATAGAACCCCCTTTGATAAGGACTGCCATATTGTGTGCTGTCACGTTGTCTTGTAAAAGAAACCTTTGCCTAAGTCATACAACCATACAATTTACTTGAAGCCGGTTCTATTTTCTAAAACACTAACACTATCCTTCAAAGTCAAAACCTCAGCATTTTTTTTTTCCTGGTACCAGCAGTGGGTGTTGGGTAGGGCAGGATTGAACCCAGAAGCACTTTACCACTGATCTACATCCCCAACCCTTTTTATTCTTTATTTTGAGACAGGGTCTCTGTAAGTTATTTAGGGCCTCGTTAAGTTGCTGTGGCTGGTCTCGAACTTGCAATTCCCCTGTTTTAGCCTCCTGAGTAGCTGGGATTATTGGCATGTGCTACCATACCTGGAAAACCTTCAGCTATTAAGGTTACCTAGAGATTTAAAATGTTCAGTTAACTGGAGACTACTATTGACTTTTGTAAAAATAATTTAAAAATGACAGTACCATGGTGCATTTCAATGACTGACTTTAAAAAATAAGAAAAAACAGGCTACTTAATTATGCTTGTACTAAGTGTGTTCCTGATTCTTAAGGATCTTAGTTAAGGTAAATATTGTATATAGTTGGTGATAACTCAGTTCATCCATAACTCAGTCCTCTTGTTATCAATGATAGTGATAACAAGAAATAGTGATCAAGAAAATAATAATGGGGTAAAATAACGGTATCTTGATCATTAGAGGAATTTTTGGAGGACAGAAATCAACTTTCAAGTAATCATTTAAAGAAGTCTGTTTTTCTGAAAATCTATTTACAAGTACAATGTAAGGAAGAGAGGAGGTCTTGGCTCTAAGGCCTGACCTTTTGACCTCTACCTCCATTTACCTGGAAGGTTTATCTCCCACTGCTGTCCTTTCCTGCATATTCTGAGTTCTGGGGAAACTAGGCCATCATGTTCCCAGGACATTCCCTACACTGTCTTATCCAAAAAGATTTGTTAACATTTGCCTTCTACCTAGGCTCTCTCCTTTCTGTTTCTGCCTTCCCTGCTTTTCTTGAAGTTTTTCCAGTTCCCCTCCCTTCAATCAGATTGATTCTGTTCTCTGTAAAACTCCCAGAGCTCTTTTTATCTCTAATACAATTTTAGATCATTTACTGATCATGTAGTCATTTGTCAATAACTAGATTTTCACTTCCTGCAAGTTAGAACTTGAGTCTTGCTTGAGTCTTATTCACATTTGTGTTCCCTGTAGGCTAAGCACAGTGTCTACTTCATATGCATTTAGTAAGTGATTATTGAATTGAAAAGAAAGAACTGTGCCAGATGTTAATTCATCATCCTTAGATGCTGTCATCAGGCTGCTGAATGACTATGCATCTCCTGGTCTGACTTTGTCACCTCTCTGGCAGTTCAGACCTTGCTGTTGAATGTGCAGAAATAGAACATACTTTTTTTTTTTTAAAGTGAATCAACTTTTATTTATTCATCTGGTTTTTGTTTCTCCAACACTTAGTTGTGTATGTGGTGCTGGGGCTTGAATCCAGGTCCTCGTGTATGCCAGGCAAGTGCAGTACTGCTGAGCCACACTGCAGCCCCTAGAACATACTTTTAATTTTTTTTCTTAATATGAAAATATAGCTTCATAAGGTTAGGAAAGATGCTTCCTAACCTAAGTTTGCTGACTTTAAGAACTGGATCCAGGGTCTGGGTGGTAGCTCAGTGGTTATGGTGTTTGCTTGGCACGCAGGAGGTTGTGGGTTCGAACCCCAGCACCACGTACACAATGAAGTGTTGGAGCAACAAAAGCCACATGAAAAACTAAATAAAATTTATTTTCTTTCTCTCTCTCTCTCTCTCTCTCTCACTGGCCCCTACCTCTTAAAAAAAAAAAACAGAAACAAAAACTGGAACAATTCTTGGGATCTGAAGCAGTTTTATGAGCTCCTGTGTTCATGCCTTTTGTTATTGGTGGGGGGTTGCATTTAAACTTTTTCTAAAACTAATAAATTAGGACGTAAATAACTACCTAGATCATTTGGGGTCTTAAGGAGCTACACTCCTCCTACAACCTTAATAGGTATTGCTCTAGAGAGGATTCTCTTTGGTGGCTCTGCCCTTGTAACATGTCTCTGTCTAGGCCTCCAGGCTGTCTGCAGCATACTTTGAAATCTAGGTGGAAACCACATGGCTCCCCAACTCTTAGGGGAATTGTCTCAGACAATTATGGAGGCTGAAAACTCTCACAGAATCCTTTTTTTTGCAATATGAAGACCCTGTAATGCTGGTCATGTGGCTCAGTCCACATCCCAAAGTCTCAGGACCAGGGAAGCTGATGGCGTAACTCTTTGTCTAATGCCAAAGATCTGAGAACCCAGGAGCCACTGGTGCCTCGTCTTGGAGTTAAAAGTCCAAAAAACCAGTTCTGATTTCCAAGGGCAGGAAAAGAAGAGTATCCCCCTTCTAGAGGAAGGGTAGGGGTGGGAAATGGCCTTTCCTCTGCCTTTTCTGTTTTTCTCTGAGTCCCCAACTGATTGCATGTGCCCACCCTTATGAGAGCAGATCTTCCCCACTCAGTCTGTAGACCAACACATCAATTTCCTTCAGGAACCCCCTGAAAGACACACCCAGAAATAATTCTTTACCATATAGGTATTCCTTAATGTAGTCAAGCTGACCCAAAAAATCAACCATCACATCTTTTAGTCAGCTGTGGCCAAAGGCTGGAGAAAGGACATTATAACACTTTTTTTTTTTAAAGAGAGAGGGACAGTGAGAGAAAGACAGAGAATCAATTTTTATTGAGTTTTTCACATGACTTTTGTTGCTCTGACACTTAGTTGTGTGCATGGGTGTTAGGGTTCGAACCCATGTACTTGCGCATGCCAGGCAAGCACCGTAACGCCAAGTCAGCGCTCCAGCTCCTACAACACTTTTTTGATGCCATTAGGATGCCCACTTACTGTCTGAAGTTAGGGGTTTCCAGTGACTTAGCATGGCTCTCCCAATGTCAGCAGCTGTGAGATCTTCTTGGGGTGATTCAGCTTCATGGTCTCAGACTTTTCTCTTCTCCATTACAGTTCCTACAATCGATGGATTGCGCCATGTAGTGGTGCCCGGGAGGCTGTGCCCGCAGTTTCTCCAGTTAGCCAGTGCTAACACTGCTCGGGGAGTAGAAACATGTGGAATTCTCTGTGGAAAACTGGTAAAGAAAAAAAAAAGAGCTTTCCTGAACTAGTGTTTCTTTTCCCTTCCTTGACCTCCTGTGACTGTCAGAGAAGATACTCAGGGTCAGTGTCTCTTTGCACCATGTCCTCCGCAGAAGGAACCATAGACTGTGTAGCGTAGTCACTTTGAATCTGTTAACTGTATGTGGTTGCTTTTCATGGTCCCTTGAATTGAACTGATTAATACTATAGTTAGAAATACCAGAGGCTACAGTGGTGGCTCAGTGGTTTTGGCAGACACAGGTTTGAACCCCAGCACCACGTATACATCGAAGTGTCGGAGCAATGAAAGTCAAATGAAAAACTAAATAAATTCATTCTTTTTTTCTTTCTCTCTCTCCCAATGTCCCCCTCTCTATTTTTAAAAAAAAATTTTTAAGAGAGGACAGTGAGACAGAGAGAGAGAATCAGACAGAATCAATTTTTTATTTAGTTTTTCATATGGCCCTCGTTGCTCCGACACTTAGTTGTGTATATGGGTGCTGGGGTTTGAACCTGTATACTCACGCATGCCAGGCAAATGCTATAACCTCCGAGCCACCACTCCAGTCCCCCCCACCTTTAAAAAAAGAAAAAGAAAAAAAAGAAATACCAACTTAGTAGGAAGATCTAGCCACTGCCTATAATACCCATGTTCTGAGCACCTACTTTTTGGTAGGGCCTAGGAATAGAAAATATATGTAAAGCACATGTGCCTGCAAAAAGCATCCAGTCACTTTGGAGAGATGAGAGACATACCATAAAAGATAAACAGCATTCTGATAGTACGTACATTGCAAGCACTAGGAATTTTGAGGAAGAAAAGATCACTGAATGGAGGCACTTAAAGAACCCATTACTAACTGCTGAACGAATCCATGAATGAAATGAAACAGACTTAACCTGAATCTTAACTCAGAAGGACTTGACAGTGAAAGGGAAACTGCTTTAGACATGAGCAGAGGAAGAGAAATGGTACTGTACTTGGAGCTTTTCAAGAACCATGAGTATGCTGCAATAGGAAACCCCCCCCCCAGGGCTGTGGGGCTTACCCAGAAGGGGTTCTGGGATTGGTCTCAGCCTCTTTGGCTTTACAGAGCACCCCAGAAATGTACATTAGCAGTTAAGGTTGTGAACCACTGAGGTGAGGGATTCAGAGAGACTAATACTGGGGCAGGAAGTGTCCTTGCTTATATAGATGTTTGACTTCACTGAGTGGGGTTGCAGGAATGCCAAGGAATCGTGACCAGTCGTTTTCTCCTTTGGCAGATGAGGAATGAATTTACCATTACCCATGTTCTCATCCCCAAGCAAAGTGCTGGATCTGATTATTGCAACACAGAGAATGAAGAAGAACTTTTCCTCATACAGGATCAGCAGGGACTCATCACACTGGGCTGGATTCATGTAAGCAAATCTTAGCTCTTGGAGGGTTCTCCTCTTTGTTATAAATATGTTGTTCATTTCTTTCTTTGAATGGAATATATCTAGGTTATTTCTCTCTCCTTTGGATACAGTTCTTAGCATACTTGACTGCTTGTACTCTAGTATTGATTTCCGAGAAGTACTTAGGAATTTTAACTTTTTATTTTTTTAAAATAAAAATAAACTGGTTTCTTTAAACTTCCAATTTCTCTGTGAGTATGAATGGTGATAGGATGCTGGCTTAAAATATATGTGGACATTGGCCATAGAGACTATGCCTACTATACAAATGATGTTCCTAAAAGGCACACAAATCAAACTATTTTAAATGAGCCAAGGAAGTTAGTTCAGTTGATAGCACATGGTCTTTATTAAGCAGCATATACCTTCATGTAGACCAGAAGTACCACTAATAAACATGTTTTTTTTTTCAGGGCTGAGGAACGAACTCTGAGCCTTGTGCATGCTAGGCAAGTGCTCTGCCACTGAGCTAAACCCCAATATACATATTTTTTAAGTGTTTGCATATCTTGGGCAGATT
This sequence comes from Aplodontia rufa, assembly GCA_004027875.1. Taxonomy (NCBI): domain Eukaryota; kingdom Metazoa; phylum Chordata; class Mammalia; order Rodentia; family Aplodontiidae; genus Aplodontia; species Aplodontia rufa. The sequence continues at coordinate 34,913 of PVKS010013241.1, read as the reverse complement.
TTTGGTAACATTCAGATAAAATATAATTCCTTCCCTAAAGATTATTTCTGAATTTTTCTATCCATTTTTTTTAACCCCTCACTTTCACAGAACAAGCTGCTTTTCATGTTGTATGACACACATGAGTAACAGACAAATAAGTTAGCTTATTTCTGGATTTGGGAAGATTACATATATTTGTTTTTTTATGGACTTTTTTATTTCTCTTGAGAAATTACATAAAAGTAGAGTGATTGCACATACTTGTGTGTCAGAACTGGGGAAATACTGACTGGCAAGGCAGTCCCATGTGCCTTTGTCCTTTCTTTAACCCAATTACTTAAACAATTACTGACTTATCTCCCCATCATTGTAATAGATGGGGGATAGAAAACTTATCTATCTGCCCAGGGATACACAGTTATGTACGATATGATTTTAGTCTCCTATAGGAGATGACAGAAATAGGCAATGAGGGGCTGGAACAGTGGCTCAGAGGTTGGAGCGCTTGCCTGGCATGTGTGAGGACCCAGGTTCAAACCCCAGCACCAAGTACACAACTAAATGTCAGTGAAACAAAGACCAGATGAAAAAATAAATTGATTCTTTCTCTCTCACTCATCTCACTTTCTCCCTCTCTCTTTTTATTTAAAAATAAAAAGAAAAGAAATAGGCAATGAAAAACTCTTCACATGAGGTAGAGTGTGCTCAGGAGGACCAAAAGATTCCTCTGTGGAATTCAGAGGAAAGAGGGGTCATACCTGGTATGATTTAAGAGAATTTTGGCAAGGTGGGCCAAGGAGAGTTCCATGTGATGGTGACAGCCCTGGTACTAGGAAGACTGTTCTTAGAGCACTAAGTGGTCCAGTTTTTTGGAATTTATGGTTCACATCAGGAAATGGTGGTAAATATGGTTTTTTTTGTTTGTTTGTTTTTGTTTTAAAGAGAGAGGGACAGTGAGAGAGAGAGAAAGAGAGAAACAATTTTTATTTAGTTTTTCATGTGGCTTTCATTGCTCCAAGACCTTGTTGTATATGTGGTGCTGGGGTTTGAACTCACATACTCATGCTTGCTGGACAAGCACCGTAACCACTGAGCCACTGCTACAGCACCGGTAGATATGTTTTAATCTGCTATATTGAAGCTGTGTTCTTAAAGGTCTTGGATGGATTAGAAGAATAGTTCTGACTTTTAAAGGTTTGTGAGCAGAGCAATGATAAAATCAAAGCCATACTTTAGAAAACTTAAAAAGATAGTTTTAAAGTAGGTTAAGTGGGGGGAGATCATTTAAGAGATTAGAATGGTGATAAAATCTAATAAGATGAGAGACCTAGGGTGATGGCAGTATGTTTGGGAATGAGGAGATGAACGTAGGATTTCAGAGGATTTGGGAAATGAGTAATCGAGGATAATGAGTAAGAGTCAGTGATGACTCAGATTTCGATCCTGGCTCATGGGGGTGGCAGTGATCATCTCATAAACAGAGGGGATCCAAAAGGACTGACTTTGGAAGTGGGGTTCAGTTCTGAGCAGGTTGAATCAAGGTACTGGTGAGACACCAGATGATTGGAGGTAGTCATCGGTAGTTGGAGGCAGGTACTCAGGACCAGGGTCAAAGCAGGAGAGTGATCTAGGAGTCTCTGCATAGAGCTGGCCTTGGAAATCAGGGAAATTGAGAGCAAGAAGAGGTTCACAGGCTACTGAGAGGAGCAGAGAAACTAGTTGACAATGAAAATGAAACAAAGAGATGTGTGAGAAAGTGAGGTTCTTGTTAGGACACAAAAGCCATAGGAACAGGAATGTTATAAAAAGGAATTTTAGGATACTAACCGTACCACATGTAGAGAGCCCCAGCATCAGCCTATTGGATTTGGTGAAGTTATTGAGGACCCAATTAGGTGGGTTTTAGATCTCAGTGGGAATAATGTTTAAGAGGTTGTGGCAGTAGTGAAATGGATACTAACAATTTTGAGGAGCTCCAGAGGAAAGGAGAGAGATGGGATGGTGATTTATGGCATACTGGACTGAGAATGTTTCCTTGATTGTTTAGTGTAAAAAGGCTTAGATGTTTTTGTTTTAATTTTATTTTTTTTCATATATGAAATATTTATGAATGTACCTAGGCTAAAGGTACATTTTAATGGATCATTAAGTAAACATCTGTGTACACACACTACCTAAGACAGGAAATAAGATGCTGCCAGGAGCTTTCTCCCACCCAGTCATACTTCTTCCCTGGAAAAGGTGGCCCGCTCCTGAATTTTCTCATCATCCCCTCTTTGCTTTCTTTATAATTTACTACTTAATTGTATATCCTGAAGCATTATAGTTTAGCTCTGCCTAAGTTTGTCCTTTTTGTAAATGTAATTATAAGTGTTTTTATGTCTTGCTGCTTTTGCCCAACTTTCTGAAGGTTTATTCACATTCTAGATTATAGTTGTCTGAATGTGTTCTTATAGCCACTGAGCCAGAGGAGGGGCAAAAAGAAAAGGAGATTCAAGGTACTGTGACAATAGGAAAATATCAAATCGAAGTACAATCAGAGGTTCATCTTCCTGTGGGGTAGAAAATGCCCATTCCTCCAAGACAGAATTGAAGGAAGAGAGATGAAGATATGGAGAGATTTTTTTGAAATGATATTTGGACCAAAGGAACTCATTCTAGACAGTCTTGATTTCTTTCCATAGGGTTTGGAGTTTAGGTCTGCTGCAGGGCAGGAGGGAAAAAGGCAGATTTAGAAACAGGAAGAGATGGGGGAAAGTTTGAGATAATTACTATTTAGACTTCAGGTAGAACTTAGCCACAAATGAATAAAGGTTTCTAAGAATCAGTTAGGATCCAGGTAGGAACAAATTTAGAACTTAAATTGATAGTTCAGCCCCCCACCATGATATTTTTGCACCATTTCTTCCTAGTTTGGGATTAAAAACAAAAAAACTAGACGGTAAGGGTTACTCAGATCTTAAGATTTCTGGAAGGGAATACAAAAGATCAATTCTTTCTTCTTCACCTTGCCAACCATAAAATAGCTTCCTTTGTCAAAAACATTGCATGGTCAAGTATTGACCACCAGCTGTTGGCACATCCTTCACCCCATACTGAGGACGCTCCTTCTCATCTTGTCTCAGCCCTTTTTTTTTTTTTTTTAAGAGAGAGGGACAGTGAGAGAGACAGAGAAAGAGAGAAACGACTTTATTTAGTTTTTCACATGGCCTTCATTGCTCCAACATTTAGTTGTATACGTGGTACTGGGGGTTGAAGCCATGCAAGTGCCAAAACCACTGAGCCACTGCTCCAGCACGTCTCAGCCCTTCTTAACCCCTGCTGCTCTCATGCATCCACTCCACTCTGCTCCCATCCATGCACCAAAGCTGGCATTCACTCTCCTTGCTCATTTTGCTACTTTGCCATATTGTTTTCTCTCTTCATGGAATGGTTTTCCCCTCTCTTCAACAGGGTAGACACGATAAATATGATTATTTGTTGAGGGAAGTTGACTAGAACCAGGGGGTCCAGGGGACCTAGACAAGGGTTTTTTTGTTTTGTTTTGTTTTTTAGTTTTATAGTTATTTATTGAGCCCCTGCTCTGTCATTTTATTATTTTTCAAGCTACCCAACTTTAGAAAGGATCATATTATCATCAGATAGAAACTGTTTTTTCCTTGTCCCCAAAATTCTTCTGTGGCTCTTGAGCCCCTGTGTAGTACTCAGCTAACACACTCTTTCCCTGAAGAACTCCCCCATCCCCAGTGAGCTCATTACTGCCTTCTACTGAGATAAGGCCACACATAAGAATCATTGAGTGAGCTTTCAAAAAGTGTTCACTCTTGGGGCTGGGGCAGTGGCTTAGTGGTTGGAGCACTTGCCTGGCATGTGCAAAGACCTTGGTTCAAACCCCAGCACCACATAATACAACTAAGTATCTGGAAACAAAGGCTAGATGAAAAAAATAAATAAAATTGATTCTCTTTCCTTCTCTCTCCCTCCCTCTCTCTCTCCTTCTTTCTCTCTCTTTAAAAAAAAAGTGTTCATTCTCATAATGGATATTTCCAGGGGTGGGGTGTGGGAGTCTGTGCTTTTGACAAGCTCTTTAGGAGATTCAGTTTTTGCACAGCACATTTGAATACACTAGTCGATTGCACTTATTTCTGTCAGTGGAGGTTGGTATCCTTTTTGAGTCATACTGAGTCTTTCTTTTTCCAATCTTTTTACCTAAGATCATACCCCCTCTAAGATGAACATAAGTCATTATGTAGTTGTCCATTTTATTATACAAGGTATGTACTTAATAAAGCATAATATAAATATAGGAACAAATGAAATAAAGTAAATGTACATTTGTATGTTGCTTAAACTTATTACCCTCAAATTTCAACATTTGATTCTCCTGATTTTAGCTGCTGATCCCTGGGATCTGAGTAGCTTTCTACCTCCCATATCATTCTTGGATGATGGTTTAGCTACAGGATGACTGCTGTTGAACTTCAGATTTACACTTGACCTTTTAACACCTCTGTCAGGAAGAATCATTTCTAACTGTGGCTTATTAAGTCCTTGATTTTTATCATGTTGAAATACTGGGTAGCATGTGCCCTCTGTTCCAGAATGGGTGATTCTCCATAGTATAGAGAGAACTTGCCAGGAGCCAAATAAGCCTTGATGATCAGTTAGAAATTATGAGTGTCTAGAACAACTGAAACCTAAATCATCCAGGGAGATAGATGTTCACACTTCTTAAAGATAAAAAGGAGAAATCCCAGAAGTTCCAGGGTCATTCTCCTGCCATTCACAATTATTGAAGACACCCACCTACCCTGTCAACAGATACAGAACATGACTCCCCTAATAGCTTCAGGTCTCTAGGTTCCAGGGTGTGCCCAACATTACAGTCCTGAATTCTGCCTGTTTGGTTCAAGAACTGGAAGTCAGGGCAGAAAACATCAGCTAATAGCCTCTTCCTCTGCCTCCAAGACTGAGGCACAGATAACTTTGCCACTAGGCCTCCATCCCACCAGGCCTGTGATTGTTGTGTTGCTGGTAGCCTTGGTCATCCTCATACCCCTCATGACAGCCACAATGATCCCCCCACTTGTCTGCACATCTGAGCGAGGCAGGTACTATGATACCTGTGACACATTTCCTCACCTGCAGTTTCCACACTGAGGTCTCCACTTCCATCTCCATACCCCAATGCCTAGGACCCTGGTCCTGTCTCCTGACCCCATTTATGAGACACAGCTCCTGACTTACTGATCCCCCAGCACAGGCCTCATGCAGCTCTGTGCCCTAATGTCAGTGTTCATGACCCTGCACACACACGTGCAGCAATCTCATATGTCTCCACATTCCTGATGCCTGCCACACCTGAGATGGACTCTCCTTTCTGGACTCCATACCTGTTAAACCTAGAGTAAGGGTCTGAACATACATGCCCGATGCAGGTCTTCCACCCAGTTTCCCAGTGCTTAAGACCACAGTGGGGCTCTCCACGAGGCGCACCACGCTGGTCCCCTGGCCTGCCCACATCAACCCCATGGAAACCATTTATTGACACCTGGGACCTAGATCTGGATTTCCTTTTGAAAGCCCAAAACCTGTGTAATTGGAACATAGCACAATGTTGACTTCTGCCTTATGCATTCTGACCTTAGAACTCAATTCTCCCACTCCTCAGTGGTCTTTGGGTTTTAACAGTGCAGATAAACATGTTTCCCCCACAATATCCCAGATGGAAGATTTGAGATCTGCTCTCTCCATACCCGACTAATTTAATGGTTTCCCATTCACCCTTTGCTTTGACACCTTCTCTCCCCAAAACTTTACAGCCTACAGCTGTCCAATCCATCAGGAATTCTAGAACCCATTCGACCTCATGAACCAGTGGAATAAAAGTTCCATTATAAATAGAAAATTTTTCCCCATTCTGTTCATTCCCTTCTTTTTGTCTGCCTACCATTCCTTGCCCAACCTCACTATGAGTGTTTAGGCTGCTTAACACCTTCACTGTCTTCAAACAAGGGAAGTGAGAAAGTTTCAAGGCTGTGTCTTAAGTTTATTAACTTTACACTGCATTACTTTCCCAGATCGCTCTTTCTGCAATGGTCCTATGAGTGAATTAAATGAAATATATTGGCTTATTTTATGTTGTTTGTAACTGTGAGCTAGGGTGGTATGTGTATATACCTGGGCTTAACAGTGTATTTCTTTCTGTTGGACATAAATCACCCTGTCCATCAGACCCTTTATAGAATCCCTCAATTATGGTTCTTCACAGTCTACATGAAGACATCTCTGATACACTGGGCTACCTGGGAACCGAAGTGGGAGACTCCCCACAATTTCTCTCCAGAAAAATCCCTACCTGTTTAGTTGTCATTGTGTGAGGACAGGTTAGATCTAAGTTGTTTTATTTTCTTACGCACTTTCATTACCTTCCCTTCTCTCACTGTATTCCCTACTATAGACAACTCTTCTAATTTCCAAAATTTACTTATTCCTCTTATTTCTTCTATAAGCTATTTTACTCATTTTATTTCTTGTCTTCTAAGACTATACAATTGAAGTGTATATTTTTATTTTTATTGAGAAAAAATCATATAAATATGATGTACAACATGATGGCTTGAAATATGGAATGCTAAATTAAACTGGTTGACTGATGTGTTACCTCACATCTTTATCATTTTTCTGTGATAAGGACACATAAAAATCTTTCTTTAGCAGCTATTGTCATGGTGTATAACTGCAATCCCACCTACTCAGGAGGCTGAGATGGGAGGGTCACAAGATCAAAGGCAGCTGCATCAACTTAGACCCTCAGCAACTTAGTGAGACCTTGTCTCAAAATAAAAAGTGCTGGGCTTGTAGTTCAGTCATAGAGCACCCCTGGGTTTCATCTCCATGGAAAAGACTATGTGAGGTCTCAGGTTCAATCCACAGCACTGTTAAAAAAGTTGTTTGGGCTTAGGGATTTAGCTCAGTGGCAGAGCAGAGCACTTCCTAGCACATGCAAGGCCCTGGGTTCAATCTCAGTTTAAAAAAAAAAAAAGTGAGAGAAAGAGAACTGTGTCGTCACCCATCACCATGTTGTAGAAGAAATATCCCAGATGGAAGACATTATGAGTCTCTTCATATACTTGTATTAAACTATACTTGTTTACAGTGTTCAAAAGAAATTTCTTTAGTTTTTATGAACTTCAAGTGTAAACCTCATGGTTGTAAACAGCTTTTAACTTGAAAAGGAAGTTGGTACTAGCTCTTGAGAAGTCTTTGGCCCTACCTTTTTTTATGGACAGGTATTACTTTCAATCCTCACCAAGAATTTTCTGGCTTATTTTCTCTTCTTAGACTCATCCCACACAGACCGCCTTTCTCTCCAGTGTTGACTTACACACTCACTGCTCCTACCAGATGATGCTGCCAGAGTCAATAGCTATTGTCTGCTCCCCCAAGTTTCAGGAGTGAGTACGCAGGACTTGGTTCTGGGTGTTATAAGTTGGCAGTAGTAAAGAAAGTCTCAAAGCAAAAGGTCCCTATACTTGAGACCTTGTTATTTATAAAATCGGTAAATTTGTAGTATTAGTTGGCTGCTTTCTAAAAGGCTTTCTGTAAGCCCCCTATTCTGATAAACTTACTGTGCTTGTTTTAAAAGATAAACAAGCAACAGTTTTGTTGCTTTTCTAAGAAAAGTCCAGAAAAGCTGGGCACATTGCACATGCCTATAATCCAAGCAACTTGGGAGGCTGAGGCAGGAGGATTGACCCTTAGCAACTTAGCAAGATCCTGTCTCAAAATAAAAAATTTTTAGCAAACGTGAGTTCAATCCCTAGTACCAAAATAAACAAACAAGCAAACAAAAAAAGTCAATGAGAAATTTAGAGTGTTTGACTTGAAGTAATAAGAATTCCAGGAGTTTGATATTGGATTAAAGAATTTCAAAATTATGCAAAGTGAGTGAAGCTCAGCGGTTGAGTACTTGCATAGCATACGGAGTTCCTGGGTTCCATCCCCTGTATCACATAGACACATAGAAGTTCAAAATCAAACTCATGATATCAGAGTGTTACTTCTTCTTCATTCCAAAACCTGTTATTTACTATGAGTTCTCCCAGCAAAACAAGTGAGGTAGCAGTGATGAATCATTCTCTATGATTCACTCACCGGAGAAGAGACTTGTAAGCCAGCATACTAGGGAAGCTGTTTCAAAATGACCTCTGCTCTACTGTGTGTGAAAGTACCTGCCTGGTCCTGTGTGTTTGTGTATGCATATGCACACATGTGTGTATGTTAGAGATGGGGGACATCTTTGCTTAACTCTGAACCTGCCATTTCTTATTTTAGAACTGGATTCTTTAAATTAACTGACCATGGACTAGAGGAAATTTCTTCATGTCGCCAGAAAGGATTTCATCCTCACAGCAAGGATCCACCTCTGTTTTGTGTATGTATCCTGTGTAGAAGCTGGAGCTGTATTTTAGACAAAGAGGACAGTCAGAGATGATGAGATGCATCATCCTTTCTGACCCACATGGAAGATCTGCCTGACACTTATCTTTCCAAATCTCTATAATAGGGTGGACATGGGAAGCAGTGTGGGATGGAAACAGATTCGAATCTTAGTTCAGCCACCTAAGGACTGTGTCTTTGAGGATACTTACCCTTTCTGGGCCTCATCTTTCTCATCTGTAAAGTGAGGATAACAATAATAATAAAACATGCTGTATAGGGTTGTTAAGAGGATTAAATGAAGTAGAAGCTGGTGATGTAGCTTAGGGCTGGAGATGTAGCTTAGTTGTAGAACATATACTTAGCATGCAAGAGGCCCTGGATTCAATCCCAAGCACCACATACACCAAAAAAGTAATTTTCAGGAAAGCTGGCTTGTTAAATGTTAGTTGTGTTCTTCATCAATGTCAATTGATGAGAGCTTGGAATACAAAAGAAAAAAAAGCACTTAAGATAGGTAAATTAAGTACATTTGATCTGGAATTTTGCTTAGATAATAGGGATTTTATATCCTTCCTAGAAAGTTGTTTTAATTTTACCCCTAAATTGTGTCCTGTGAATAACAAGTTTAGTTGATGATCAGATCAGTGTGTTTCAGTTCTCAGATCTAATATGATAGTGTTTCTATACTCCACACCAGCCTGGGGTATTACTATTTCTTTTGGGTTCAGAGAAAAAAAAGACCAATGTGGAAAAGAGACTCAGAACCTTATCACTAAAAGGAACTGGGAATGTTTGGAAAAGAAACCCCAGGAAGGATCTGAGAGCTGACTTTAAGTGGTAGAGGAGCTAATACCTACAAAAGATATAGGTTGTTCTTCACTCCACTTTCAGCACTAAAATCAAGACCTCATGTAATGACAGTCTTTAACTGAATATGAGGAAGATCTTCCTTTTTTTCTTTATTAGAGTATTATAGTTATACATAATAGTTGAGTTCATTCCAACAAAATCATACATGCATGGAATTTCATTTCAGTTTCTGTTTCCCCCACTTTCCCCCCGACCTGTTCTCCTTGAGGAAGAACTTTCTGACCGATCTATTAAAAAATAGATCAATCTGCCATGGAATATAATAAATATCTAAGTTCAAGGATTTTGAAATAAAGACTGCATAGTCAGGGAAAAAACTGGGACCAATGCACAGGTTTCCAGTTATAAAGAGTCCTTTCATATGTAACAAGTATGTATTCCTCATGTAATTGTAGGTGTACTTTATTATCTGATTGACGTAATAACCTAAAAAATGCAATGAATTTACTCTTTTCAATAAATGTTTATTTTACAGATGACTTGAGAGTAGCATGTATACATTTGAAAAATAAACAAGATGTATGAGCATACCTTGATTCAGTCTATGAGTAGGGCTGGGTGGAAGTGGTAATTCCTAGACCCATTACTGTAACTGCCACTTAAGTGGCCTCCAGACTGGAAAACAATGGCCTTGAGTGAGCATTTTAAATAAGTAGTTTTTCAAAGTGACTTTTCAGAATTTTCCAGGACTTTACCTTTCTTTCTTTTTTCCTGTTGCAGAGCTGTTCCCATGTGACTGTTGTGGACAGAGCAGTAACCGTCACAGACCTTCGATGAGAGTTTGGCTCACACATCTGAGAACTATAAAACCATATCAGTGTACTGTAGCCTCTTAATTTAAGCTTCCCCCAAAAACTTTGAAAGCTTTTTAAGACAGAATAGGCAGGGGGCAGCACCTGGGGAAGATCTGATTTTCTATTTCTATTTCTGGTTTAAAAAGAAATAATTGATTTTATTTTTTAGGTAAATCTGAAAGGGAGCATGATCTCAGTAAAGCAGCTAACTCAAAAACTAAGTCAAAACAATGGGATAGTGAGCACCCACATTCCCTTCTTTCTAGATTCACCAATTGTTAACCTTTTTTTCCTCTAAGCTATCTTACAATTTATCTGCCAACTTATTTATAATCCACATTTGGACTAAATGAGGGCATCTGTGCAGAAATTTGGAAGCCATTTAGAAACCTTTTGGGTTTTCCTTTGGTTTATGGCAATATTAATGGAGCTTATTACAAGGGTGAGGGACAGGACATCTCACTACATCTGAGCAGACAGCCAGGCCTGCAAACCCTGAAGAATGATTTTGTCTTGAATTATGTTATTTAACAAATATTTTAGGATATATTTCCTTTGCAATAAAATAACAATTAACTTATTGTGTTATGTTCTAGAGTTATCTATTTGATCACATAAACAAGCTAAGTAAAATGTCTGATGGTTCTGGGAAAGGCGAAGGGAAAATGGAATTTGAGATGTACTGACACTGAAGGTGTGTCCCAGTTCACTTTTAATTATTCAGTGTCTTTTTTTCTCTGCCTGTTGTTGTCTTCCAGGGCATGAAATCATCTCTGTTCTTCTGGTGCTGTCTTAAGTGGGTCATCCCATTCACTTCCTCATCCTGCCCCACAAGCTTTCATCTGAGCAGAGTGGAGCCTTTGTTTGGAGTACTAGGTACACTCCAAGTAAATGGTCACATTCCCTAGCCATTGCCTGCTCATTTTATTGTATTGGCTATTTTTTCTGACTTAGGCAACATCTAGGAAGGTGTGTGAAGCTGTACTTAATAACTGCATTTTTCTTTCTATGAGCTGAGCTTATTATTATAAAGTGGCCTAGAAATAATGGTGATATTTGTGACACCTCATCCAAGGACAGGAGAGTAAACACCTAGGAGAGAAGATTGACTTCTTTCTGTATCAGAATTTGTCAGTTATGGGAGGTCCAAGAATGTAGTCTTGCTTCATTTTAAATTTTGTGTCCTGAACCTGTCCAGTCTTTACTACTTAGGCTAGTGGTCCTTGAAACTACCCTGAAAGAACCAATTTTTTAAATACTTTTTCTTCTCTTGGGTTCTTAATTGCCAAGATATCAGAAACTCTTCTTAGCTCTCAAGATATCAGAAATTCTGCAGTTTTTGTTATAGTTCCAAATGGGGGATAAAGTGGGTTTGAGCAAGGGGAATAGTGACTCCCTACTGAAACCCAGAGGCAGCTTAGATGTTTCAACTCAACCTGAACAGTCTTGAAATTGCCTGGTTCTGTACTTTCCAGGGAATCCACCCTATATTCCACATTCCAGGATGCTACTTAGTTTAGGGCTATATTACCTGTTTTTCCCTCTAGTATTGGGGACTGAACCCAGGGCTTTAGGCATACTAGGCAATCTCTCTACCACTGATTTATCCCCAGCCCTATTTATTTTTTATTTTGAGACATAGTCTCACTAAGTTACTCAAGCTGTCCTGGAACTTATGATTCACCTGCCTCAGCCTCTTGAGCTTCTGGAATTATAGGTATACACCACTGCACCCAGCCTGTATTACCTTTCTTTTTTTTTTTCTTAGAGAGAATGTGTGTTTGTGGTGTATGAGAGAGAGAGAGAGAATGAATTAATTTTTAATTTTTCATATAGTTTTTGTTTTTCCTTTATTTAGTTGTGTATGTGGTGCTGGAGATTAATCCCAGGTCCTTGCACACACCAGGCAAGTGCTCTACCACTGAGCCACATCTCCAGTCCCCTATGTTACCATTTTTGTAAGAGAGAGGGATAGTGAGAGAGAGAGAGAGAGAAAGAGAGAGAGAAAGAATCAGTTTTATTCATGTGACTTTCATTGCTCCAACACTTAGCTGTGTATGTGGTGCTGGGATTTGAACCTGCGTCCTTGCACATGCCAGGCAAGCACTGTAACCTCTGAGCCACTGCTCCAGCCCCCCATGTTACTTTTTTTTTTTAAGAGAAGGACAGAGAGGTAGAGGGAGAGAATCATTTTTTAATTGAGTTTTTCACATGGCTTTCGATGCTCTGACACTTAGTTGTGTACGTGGTACTGGAGTTTTAACCCATGTACTCGTGTATGCCGGATAAGTGCTGTAACTGCCGAGCCACCGCTCCAGCTCCCATGTTACCTTTTAATTGGACTATTGCAATAAGCTTTTACCAGTTTTCTTTGTTTTTTAGTGTTTCTTCATTCTAGTCTATTCTGCATATTACAGTCATTCTTGTATTTCTTCTCTTGCTCAGAAACCTGCAATGACTTTCATTCACCTAAAAGTCTAAATTTAGCCTTTCTTCAGAACTACTCTAGCGACCACTTAAATTTCTTACCTGTGACTATACATTCAAATATATGAGGACCTTTTAAAGTGATACTGATGGTCTGTGGGCCCCCCCATGCATATCATTTAAACCTGAATATCTGGGGTAGAGCCCTAGATATTGTTTTTGTTCTATTTTTTTTTCTAAAACTTGTCTTTAAAGCTGATAGGATTCTCGGGTGGAGCTAGGGTTGAAAACCACTATACTGGTTCTTTATACACAAGAATTAGGAGTTCTCATTAATCTCTGCATATCACTGAAATTCTGCAAATGTTTATTAAGTCCAAGTGAACTGACTGTATCATACATTGATCACCAAACTGATCAAGATACTACTGTATTTTCTTACCCCTGCCCCTGTGTGCAAGATATTTTAGTGGCTAGATGGATGTAGGAAATCAGGAAATCGCCTCTTTGCAACAGCTACTGTCTAGCCACCCAGAGACACTCTGCCCAGGATTCAGTGTCTCTCTTTACCCAGTCCTCAAGGGAGAGGTGTGGTATCAAGCCAGTTCAAGGAAGCAGGGAAGCTGAGTAGGTGGGAGAAAGAAGATGCTAGAGTTTTAGGGAAAAAAGGGAAGGGATTTTATAAAAATAAATGGGATTCAGACCATGAAACTCGAGGACAGAAGCCCATATTAAAAGGGTAATGACTACTTGGCTGAAAAGGCTGACACCTGGTTTCCTGAGGCTTGAAAGGCTGGGAGCCTGTTCTGCTCTCCCAAGCTGTACAAGCACCTTGCTTAGTGGTCTGGGCTGGAAGGGGAGACAGGCAACATCTGTTTGCATCACAGTTGGCCTCAGAAGCACAGGTCCTCCAATGTACCATAGGCCAGAGCTGAGAGAACTCTGGAAGGGCTTATAGGACTGGAATTTTCAGGTGATCACTTGCACATACTTCTGTATAAATAGGACCAAAGAGAAGGAAGAAATCTTTAAGCTTTACAATGCTCTCAAGGATCCGAACATATTCAAAAGCAATGTGAGAGAAGCATTCTTTATCTGGGATAGTGTCCTAGTGGGTGTTTATTGCCTGAGAGATTAGGGCTTCAGTTTTCTTTGGTACCACAGAATTTTTAAAGGGCTAGCCCCTTCAATTGTTGATAGATTCTTCTGGGTTTCAGTTTCTCCAGTGAAAGGAGATGTTTTTAAAGTAGGGTTGAGAGGAATGGAGACTGCTGAGGTTAAATTCCAGTGAATCCTGCAATTTTTGGTCTGTTTTGAATGGATTTTGAGAGTTTATGGACCAGATCAGATATTGTTCCCTAGAATAGTTTGTCAACTGTTGTTACAGTGCCATCCACCAACTCATGCTTTAACCCCTCCTGGAGGTAAAGACCCATTCTTTCATAGATCTATACAGCAAATGAACCCAAATTGTTGAGTGAAGGCTTGTATCTTTTTGTGAAGAGATTTGCTTGGGAAACTGAGAAGGTTTGTCTGTATCAGGACTACTGGAACATTACAGTCTGGAGAGAAAGTAATAGACTGAACAATTAAGGATTTGCTTCTAGACCCAGCTCTTCATTCCAAAGCAAGTCCCTTAACTTCCCCAACTTCTCTGAAATCTGTAGAAGATAGTCTGATCTCAAAAGAGGACAGAATGATATCCATGTGTAAATGAGTTCCACGAGAGTGGAACTCATTTAGAGAAAATGCTATAAAGACTTAAGGGATTTTTCTTTTTTATATTTTGAAGTGTTAAACTAGAGGTGTTATGGCTTCTACCTGCTGGGGCTCTGGCCCATCCAACCTCTAGCTAAATGACCCTTCAGACATCTCCATGTTCTTTATCACCATCTGGGCTTCAGCTCCAAATCTTTGGTTGACCCTGAGGTTCTGAGCTGGAAAATTGACAGCCTTAAGAACCACAAGAACCATTCCAAGCTTCAGCTCATTTTTCCTAAGGCACAGAGCACAGCTAGAACTCAAAAGAGATTACACCATCTCTTTCCCTTGACTCCATCCATTCTGGTTTGAACCTCCCATTTTTGTTTTTCCACTTACTTCTCGAGATGAAGGAAGAAGAATATAACTTTGACCCTCTTCACTGAAGTCTTTTTTTCTTTCTTGCAGTACTGGGAGTTGAACCCAGGGATGCTCTACCACTGCGCTACATTCCCAGCCCTTTTCATTTTTATTTTGAGACAAGGTCTTGCTAAGCTGCTCAGACTAACCTTGAACTAGCCACCCTCCTGCCCCAGGCTCCTGAATTTCACCGAAATCTATTTTATCCAGGCTTCAAATTTTAGTTGGGCTTTGCCTGCTCAAGTTTAGAAATGGAGTCTAGTCGCATTTGCTGAGCCTGTTAGATCCAGAATCCAGTCCAGTGGACCCTGCATGACGCTAGGCTCTTGTGTCCTTAGTGATCAAACCTGTTTTTCCTTTTTTAAAGTTGGGTTCAAGTTCCACCTCCTCTGGTATTTTCTCTAACTGGTAAATTCTCTGAGGACTTCCTTCCTTAAACTGTAATGGTATGTATAGCCTGTTTTCCACAGTCTGGTGGATTTTTTTGTTGTTGTTGTTGCTGTTTTGCATTGTTTTCTCATTGTCTTCTTATATGAGTCATGTCTCAACTCTCATGCAAATTCTCTTAGAGACCGTGTTTACTTATACACTGTGTTAAATGCCTTTCGCTCAGTATAGCACTTTCTTATTGCTTAGCTGCTCCTTGAAATAGTGTCCTTGGTGTTGAATTATGTGTCAGGAAGTCAGCTGGACCCATGCCTGAACCTCAAGAACCTCTGCCCTTACCTTGTGAGAAGCCATCTCAGTTCCTTGACTCGGTATCACATGTTGGATCTGTGCTGCAGTTGAGTTCTCCTTCTAGCTGCCAGGACAGGTGTTTGTTCTTCCCAATGGGCTCATTTAATGGGTGGTCGGAGGAAGATGTACAAAGACTGAAAGGGGGTGGAAGAAGAGAAGGAAGAAACAGGAGATTATGACACTGACATCTTGTTTAAGAAAACAAATAAGGAAGTAGGTCAAAGAAGGATGTTGGGGGCTAGGCTGCAACCCAATAGCAGCGTGTTTGCCTAAGCCTAACATGCACCAGGCCCTGAGGTCAATCTCCAGCACTGCAAAGGAAAAAAAAAAAAAAAAAAAAAAAAAAAGAAGGAGGAGGAGAAGGGGAAGGGGAGGGGAAGAAGTGGACATCAGTGTTGCTCAATGGCTCAGAATAGGCTTTCTGGGCTAAATCCCAAGACAAGTCCTTGGATCTAGCAGTTAGCAGAAACCTTCCCAGACAACCCCTTAAAGCCCTTATACCCTATCACATCGCCTTCCTTGCTATCTATATAACGCTGTCAGTACTAGAATTGTCCTCTTTATTTCTAGTTTACATATCTAAAGTATACTACTTAAGATACCAACTTTGGGGCTGGAACAGTGGCTCAGTGGTTACAGGCTTGCCTCGCATGCACACGGATGTGGGTTCCAACCCTAGCACCGCATACACAACAAGGTGTCAGAGCAATGAAGGCCACATGAAAAACTAAATATAAGTGATCCTCTCTCTCTCACGCTTAAAAAAAAAGAATACCACCTTTGTCTTGTTCACCCTTGTAGTCTCAGCCTTCAGAAGAGTGCCTGACACAATAAGATGTGAATAAATGTACAGATTGCCCAAAAGGCAGTTGACTAATAAATGGCAAGGCTTTGTTTTGGGGGGAAAAGAACAGTCAGGGTGCACACATTTTCAATGATCATTTTAAAGATTGTGCAATTTAAAAATTAACAAGTTACTCAGTGACTCAGGAGGCTGAGGAAGGAGGGTGGTATATTCAAAGCCAGTTCCCACAACTTAGCAAAACTCTATCTCAAAATAAAAAGAGCTGGGGATGTAGCTTAGTGGTACAGCACCCCTGGATTCAATTCCCAATATCCACCCCCCCCCAAAAAATTAAGCAGTTCATCATAGAAAGTGTTATGGTTTGGATCTTAATGGCCCATTGATAAAGATTTGGTGCTGTTGGGAGGTGGTGGAACCTTTAAGAAACAGGGCCCAGTGAAAGCAAATTAGGCTAGTGGGGACATGCCCTTGAAGGGTTATTGGGACCCTGGCCTATTCCTCCCTCTCTCTGTTTGCTTCCTGGTCACCACAAGGTAAGCAGCTCTGTTCCACCACATGCCTTCTGACATGGTGCTCTACCTCACCACAGGCCCAAAACACATGGAATTCAATTGACCTTGGACTGAAACCATGAGCCAAAATACATTGACATCTCTTTAAGTTGTTTGTCTAAGATATTTTGTCACAGTGACAGCTAACACAGAAGGTTATCTTGTAGAAGATAAAGCAAGTTAGAAAATAAAAACTAATATATAGCCATTCATCTTTTATTTAGGGGTGAATTAATTTAATGTCACAAATTAAAATTTCTGGAATTTCTACAAGTTGTACGGACAAGAAAAATGAGGGGGCTGGAGTGGTGGCTCAGCGGTTACAGTGCTTGCCTGGCATGGGCAAGGAAGCAGGTTCAGATTCCAGCACCATGTACGCAATGAAGTGTTGGAGCAATGAAAGCCATATGAAAAACTAAATAAAATTAATTCTCTCTCTCTCACTGTCTCTCTCTCTCTTAAAAAAAAAAAAAGGCTATGAAGTAGCCAAAGAGAAAAAGGAAAATGTATAAAAAATTTAAAATGACCAAGGGTTTGCAACAAATACATGATATAAGAAAGCCATATGTCATTTGCAACCAAATGGATGGAGATGGAAAAAATTATGCTGAGTGAAATATTCCAAACACAGAGACTTAAGAGCTGAATGTTTTCTCTGATGCGTGGAAACTAGAGTAAAATCGAAGATAGGATGAAAGTTACTTAAGTTTAATTAATAAACACACCAAAGTTGAAATTTCACATAAGCTGGGGAAACCATAACTATGAAGGTGGGGGGAGTAGGGAGGAAGGAATGGAAGGGAGGGAGGGGTTAAGAGGATTATCAATGCAACTAGGAACTCTTGACTCCCATGAGAAGCCCAACTATACACAGGCAGGCAGAGAAACTCAGAAATTTAAAAAATTAATACAAATATATATGCTTATTTCTATCTATAACATGGGGGTATTGCAGAGGAGACATGAGAGCAGGGAGTGGACTAAGGGGGGAAACCCTGGGCTAAGATTGGCCTTAACTTACTTTGTCAATATCCATGTATACATGGTTATGTAACAATGATTCCCTCCGATATCTAAGACTATGTTGAACAAATAAATAATAAAAAAAAGCTAGGCTAATGAATTTGCTAGGTTTATTTTGTCTCGCAGTTTTTGTCCAGATCGTTGGCCTATGTTTTATGATGGCCTTCTTACTGCAGAGTCCCAACGCCATTCACAGCAACACATGGCAAGAGACTGTGTGTGTGTGTGTGTGTGTGTGTGTGTGTGTGTGATCTGGTCTCTCCTTGGATTCAATCATGGGAACTTCACTTCTATGATTTTATGTAATCCTAATCATGTCCCAAAGGCCCCACTTCTAAATACCATAGTCAGATTAAGTTTCTAATCCTCCTAATACCTCACAATGAGGATTCAGTTTAAACACATGAACCCTTGGGGTCTCCCTCAAGCCATTCTTAGGTGCACAGTTCAGTGTGGTAAGGATATTTACATTATTATAAAATAGATCTGTAGAACTTTTCCATCTTTTGAAACTGGACAGCAACTCCTCTTCCCCTCAACCCCAGCTCCTGTAACCACTATTCTACTTTCCATCTCTGTGAATTTGACTTTTTAAAATACTGCAAATAAGTGGAACTATATAGTATTTATCTTTTTGTGACTGATATATTTCACTTAATATAATGTCCTTATCTATTCATCTGTTCTGTAATATGTGACAGTATTCTTTCATTTTGAAAGCTAAGTAATATTCCATTTCATATATGCATCACAATTTATTTATTCATTCACCAATCAATGGACACTTGGGTTGGTTCTACCTCTTGGCTATTGTGAATAATGCTACTATGAACACTGGTGTGCAAATAAATATCTCATATTGTTGCATGGAAAATTAAGAAAATCAACATAATTCATTTTTGTGTCTATAATCTAATAATGTACACACATAACTCTCATCAATCTCAATAATGAAGAAACAAAAATCCTAAATTAAGCATTAATAGATTCATCAATGTTATAAAGGAATAATGGATCATAACTGTCAGAACATATTGTTCATCCTCATTTAAAACTTGCCCATGATTCCCCAGCCAGAAGGAAATGGGTCAGGCTAACAGCCCAGGTCTGCCTGATCCCACTGCTCATGATACATTTGGTAATTTTTGTCCCTAGAAGGGAATGATGGCCTCATTAAAAGAAATCCACTAACATAATATATCAGATAAAGAGACCAAATAAAACAAACAAGAAAAAGAATCTGTCCTGAAAAGATATTTTAAGATTAAAATCAGTATTTACTTATTTATTTTTGGTACTGGATATCAAATCCAGGGCCTCAAGCATGGTAGGCAAGCTCTCTACCACTGACTTATAGCCCCTATTCTTTCATTTTTAAACTCCCCTAACAAATTCAGAAAGAAAGAAGTTTCATTAACATGACAAAATGTGTCTTCTTCCAGCATCATTCTTAATAAACAAATAATGTTGTCAGAGACAATATAGACCCATTTCTAATGACTAACAGTGTCCTAAAGGATAATCTAGCCAAGGGCATATTGCTGGAATGGAGACACAAGTTTTGGCTACAAACTAAGTATCCACCTAGAAATCTGAAGATAATCTATTCTGGGAAACAGATCTAGAAAAAAGAGTTGCAAGAGATATTATTTTAAAACTTTGCAAATAGCTTTCCAGTACAGGTTTTCCAGTTTTCCACAGCCAGTTGTGATTGGGGTATGAGAGGCAGCAGGTATTTCATTCATCCTAACAACTAAAAATATAAAATATCTTGGAACATAGTTAACAGGAAATGTGCAAGTCTTACATGAAGAAAACTGCTATATTTTACAGAGTGACATAAAGAAAATCAGTGAAAAGACCAACACACTATTCCCCAGGAGATTACTGCTTTTCAAGATGTTAATTCTTCTTTAATTAATCCACATAAATGCAAGTTTACTAAAACAAAACAAAAAAAACCCCAAACCAAACCAAACAAAAAAACCTCACTTTTTTAACTTGAAAAGATCATTCTAGGACTGGAAAGGTGGCTCGGTGGTTACGGCACTTGCCTGTAAGGACACGGGTTTGAACCCCAGCACCACGTATACAACAAAGTGTCAAAGCAACAAAAGCCACGTGAAAAACTAAAATTCATTCTCTCTTTCTCTCTCTTTCACTGTCCCTCTCTCTTAAAAAAAAAAAAGAGGTAAACCTAAAAGTTGAAATAATGTGTGATGCTGGCCAAGAACTAGATTAAGAATTAGCAAATTTTATTGTTGAAGAGAGTAAGAATGTCCTAAACTGTTTTTAGTTGCCCAAGACTATGAAATTCCAAATAAGTGGTGTTGAAATTTCCAAATTGATACTCAACCACACTGAATACTGCTTTCTACAATACAATAGATACTTGTATTCAAAAAAACAAGAAAGAAGTAATCAGATTAAGGCATGGTGGGACACCTCAGTGACTGGGGAAGCTGAGTCCAGAGGATCACAAGTTCAAGACAAGCCTTACCAACTCACCAACTTAATAAGGTTCTAAGCAACTTAGCAAGACCCTGTCTCAAAATAAAAAAATAAAAATAAAAACGGCTGGGTATGTAGCTCAGTGGTAAGGATTCAATCCCCAGTACCAAAACAAACAAACTAACTAACAAAAAAAGAAATCAGAATATGAATATTAATTATAAGGAGCATGTATTGCATTTATAATTGAACAATAAGGACAATGCCTTCTATTTTCAGAAACCACAACTCCACTGCTCCATCAATGTGGGAATCCAGCCAAGAACTTATTCTTGGACAGCAGCAGTGAAAGGGCCTTGGGAAAACTCTTGGGCGTAGCAGCAGAGACATGTCATATATGGAAACCTTCCATGAGGGTGACCTCACCGCTGGAACCCGTTCAACATAAACCTTGCCTGTAAGAGCTGGTGGAGATCTTTGGACAAAACCTGGCAGATGGAGAACCAAGAAAGAATTGACCTAAAGAGAACTGCTGGTCTGTGGTCTGAAGAAGTCCTGGCTATCCATCTGGGTCTAGCAGATCTTCTCTGTGATCTGACTGTGGGGAAGGATTACTTTTCCCAACCTCACCCTCCTCCAGAAAAGAACTCCCACAATGGCCCAGGTTATTTCTGTCTTTTTTTTTCTGGGTCTGAGTGAGAACACAGGATGTTAATTACGTTGAACAAATTGTAATGGGATATTGGTGGGTGACAAAAGTGGAAACATCTCCTAGACTAAAGGAAGTAAGACTATTCTTAGATACTCCTCCACCATTCCTTGTAGTTAACTTCACCATCCCCATCAGTCTTCTATCTTCATCTTACTTGGCTTAAAAAAAAAAAAAGTTAATGGTACCAGGCGTGGTGGCATCCACCTGTAGTGGAAGATGTCAGGAGATGGAGGCAGGAAGATCACTTGTTCTCACAGACCCAGGAGTTTAAGACCAGTTTGGACAACAAAGTGAGACCCCATCTTTAATTAATGAATTAATTAATTGCATATGTCAAAGCACAATCCCATCACAATACATCCAGCATGTCATCTAGAGCTTTGGTCTCTCCACCACCTTGAACAGTTCTTAGTACCCTCCTCACCACACTTAAACACTGATGTCTATAACTTCTTTCACCCAGCCTTAGTGTTCTAAACATTTCCTGTGACTTAGGAGCTTCAAATTATTTTTAATTAAACCACGGTAGACTCAGGATAAGGTCACATGGTAATTTCAGTTCTCAGTCCCAACACTACTTGGAAAGCACAAGGTCTCTGATTATAACTCTTGGGACTTCAGCTGGCTCAGGACAAGACCACATAATGAGAACAGAATCCTGTGTTAGTGCAAATTCATTGAATTGCACTGACAGAAATCTCAATTCAATCTGGCATTCAGACACAGCAGGATCCAGTGTTATCAACATCAGGACTCAGTTTGTATTCATCTCTTGGCTGTTATATGCTTAATGTTTGTTCACTTATTTAGATTACTCCACTAGAGAAGCTTTGACAGCTATAGGTTGATAGTGTGTTATCTTGATAAATCAGCAGAAAAAGAGAACTTCTGGGTGAAATAGTTCCAACACAAGTTCTGGAATTGAGTTGTTGGGTCATGTCTTTGGTCATGACTTCATTCTTGGACCAATCACTGTAGCCAGGGAGATGAGATGCTCTGATTGGCCAGGCCTGGGTCAGATGGGCCATTTACCCCCTCTGAGCCACATGCATTGAGAGTGAGAAGCATTCACTTCCACAGAAAATCACGATGGCATTAGTTGTGGAAGGGGAAGTAGATGCTGGGCAGGCAGAGGCAACAGATATCCCTGACAGGTGCCTAGGAGAAAGAGCTAGGACTCACCATCACCACTGCAGCAGTAGGACCCAAGGGGAACAAGTTAATAAAGTGTAATAGTGTAACAGTTGGACTATGGGGCTGTGACCCTTTTGCTCCCCAAAACCTGGGTCATATATCCAGGCCATGAGTCATTCATTTAATCTGCATTTATTGAACACCTACTATATGCAGACCACTGACCAAGTATGAAAAAAGGTAGACATTCTGCTCCCTGTCTCAATAAGCAGATATTGGACTAAGACAAAGGAGCCATACTCTTGCAATAGATCACAAGAGTAATTTCCTGGGGTTTGAGCAGTGGCTCGGCGGTTACGGCGCTTGCTGGGCATGGGCGAGTAAGCGAGTTCGAACCCCAGCACAACGAAGTCTCAGAGCAACAACAGCCACATGAAAAACTAAATAAAATTGTTCCTTGCCCTCTCTCTCTCTCTCTCTCTCTCTCTCACTGTCCCTCTCTTTAAAAAAAAAAGAGTAAATTTCATCATGATTGATGTATGCACTGGATGATCAATACCAACTTCCCTATAAGTGTTAAAGGAGCCTAAGTGAGGAAAACACAGGTGTTTTCCCTTTATTACTCCTCTTTTAATTCATTCAATAGGTATTTACCGTATATCTGGTAGGTAACATGTTCCCTAGGATTTGATATATCTAGGCTCTAGAGACCTTGTAGAAAGGATTTCAGACAGAAAGATTCTCAGGATATGTAAAGTATTACAAACAGAAAATAAATTGAGCCAGGAGGGGGAGAAATATAAAAATTAAGTATGCAGCGAAGTGGATCCAGTAATAAAGCAAAATATATAAAACAGGATTACTTACATTCCCACTAAGTGTGGACCTTGCAATGTATGATGTCATAATTTATATAATAATCCCACGCAGGGGTTTGGGACTGGAGCGGTGGCTCAGCGGTTATGGTGCTTGCCTTGCATGAGCCAGTACTCGTGTTCAAACCCCAGCACCGCATACACAGCAAAGTCTCAGAGCAACGAAGGCCTCATGAAAAACTAAATAAAATTGTTTCTCGCTTTCTCTTTCTCTCTCTCACTGTCCCTCTCTCTTTAAAAAAAAAAAAAATCCAAACAGGCTGGAGCAGTGGCTCGGTGGATACAGAGCTTGCCTGGTGTGTGTGAGGATGCGGGTTCGAACCCCAGCACCATGTACAACTAAATATTGGAGCAACAAAAGCCACATGAAAAACTAAATAAAATTGATTCTCTCTCTCTCTCTCACTGTCCCTCTCTCTTTTAAAAAAATAATCCCAAACATCAGGTGAGGAGTTCTACTTTTCCATATAAATAATGACATCTCATGGAAACACAATGTAGAGTAAAAGTAATTCCATGGGAACTCAGGCGGATGTGGTACAGTCCTGCTGCTATACCTAGTTGTCTGCTACCCGTTTTTAACCTAGGGATGTATTTTGCCTGGGAGCTCAGCTGGACTGAATGGATTTTAAACAACTCCAAGTTTCTCTTTGTTGACGTTTTAATAAATATGTAGTGACAGAGAGCTTGGAATTATAATCTTTGGCCAGTGCCTGGGGTGTAGCTACCATTTTTTATTGGCAGCTTAGTAAGATCTGAGACTCTTGATTTTCAACTGTTTTTGTCTTGTTTTAACAAAGATCACCAATTGGAAGCAACAGAGCCCACAGCCCACTTACCATATCAAGTCCCACTTTGCAGTGGAGAAGGAACTCAAGAGTAAACACAAGGGTTTCTGGGTAAGAAAACTCCAGGAATCAAGTCTTGGACAACATGACGAACGTTGGGAATAACAATTCCCAAAATCTCAGGAATAACATGGCAATTAATACCTACCTAGGTACTAACTTAAACATTAGAGGTTTTGGTCTGTAGCCTTTCTTTCTGTCCATTATTAGCTAGTAGGCTCTGTTATATATTCAGACAATTCCTCATCCAAGAAAACAAGGGCATATCATCAGAGTGAAGAATCTCTATCTTTCTCTCTCTATGTGTCTCTCTCTTTTCCTCATTGCAAGAGGCTATGTAATGAGCTGATCTAATGACAGCATCAGAAATCTTCTTGGTAACACTGCTCAGCCTAGCTCAGCCCTCAGGAAAGCTGTTCCACACTCTGACCCATCAAGCAGAATGGCAGTTCCCAATCCATTCACCCATGGCCCAGAACAGAGGAAAGCCCTTAAAAAAGTTACAAATAATTTAATTTTTTGCCACCGTAAGGCCAATTTGCATAATTTTTAAAGGAGCTGGCATAGAATTGGGGTAGAATGACCAATTAAACAAATAGACCTTTCATTTGAGTTTGGGGAGGTATAGGTTGTCTGTCGTCAAGGAAGATAAATGGGACTTTGGGTCTAGTCAGTCAAGTCCACATATTAAAGAAGAAATAATAAACATGACAAATAAGACAATAAGTAAAAGAGGGTTATAGCCAAATGATTTAGGAGCATTAACAACTCCAGAGGCAAAATCTCCTGTGGGTGCTCAAGTTTTAAATCTGCCTGGGCAGTGAGAGAGCCTAACGCAGTTCTTGACGGAGATTGGCCTCATATTTATAAAGCTTGGGGCAGTTGAGAGCTGGAGGAACGAGACCTTCCTAGGTGTCATTCAGACTGACTCATTTCCAAGATAACTCAAAAAACTCTTCCATAAGCCTGCCCTTATCCCCAGATCTATCAGCCAGACTCAATTCCCACCACAAGGTGTTAGGAAGTAACATATTTTTAAGACAGTAAAAAAATGTATTATAAACTTTCACTTTTGTGAGGTCCAGGGTAGCTTCTTCCTATTTTGGTTTTTCCATGGTTTCGTCATCTGACTTGTTTAAGGTTATTTTGGCTACCCAGGAATTCTTTTTAAACCAAATATAGGATATGTAGGGCCTATATTTGTGGAATCATTGCGAAATGAAAACTGACTTGAAATTATTTGCATTATGCTGTTGTGTGATGATTTCAATAGTTCTCATCCAACATCAAATTGCAGGGATGATTTTCCCTCTCAGCACCAGGGGAGGCACCATGCTGAGATTCTGAGGGTAGGCTCTGGAGCTAGACTGATCTGGGATAGATAAGATTCCTGGCTTCCTCACTTAATGACTGTGTGGCTTCAATAAGTTTTTTCACCTCCCTAGCCTCAGGGCCCTCAACTCCTTTAAAGGTAAATAGTACCAAAATTGAATAAGGTTACCCATGCACAGGGCTTAATACAATTTTTGATACATAGACATGACTCAATAAATGACAGCTATTGATAATACAATCAAGTGTTAACAATGAGGTCTAGGTCCAGTGAGTTGCTCCAGATCATCCTTTATAACATTATTAGTCTTCCAGGGGAATATCTTTGGTCTTGCCAGAAAAGGAGGACTGAGGGTCCTAACAGCCCAGATTCAGCTGAGTCCCTGTGTGTTGAAGGCTTTCCCAGGGAAACCATAGTCCTTAATACCAAATGAGGGACAGTGTCCTGATTTCACTTAAAAGCCATCCTTCTGGGGGAACAGGCCTGTGAGTCTGGTAAAGAGCTTGACCGTTTTGAGACTATCCGTTAGAGAGGCTAACTGTACTTCTAGAGTCTTAGTTCTCCTTCCCCGTTACTGCTTCCCGCTCCCAGGACCTCCTGTCTCTAGGATGAGGATAGACACTTGAGGAACCTCAAGTTCCTCGCCAGCAAGAAGTGTGGGGAGTGGGGGTGAGGGAACTGCTTGATAAAAGGCAGGAGCAGGGAAATGGGAGGCTAGATTTTGGGGCACATCCCCAACTAACCCCAGGCTCAGGATACTTGAAAAACAGAGGGATACACTCTATTTATTTCTTTTCTTTTAAGAGAGAGACAGGGAGAGAGACAGAAAGAATCAATTTTATTTATTTTTCATCTGGCCTTTGTTTCTCTGACACTTAGTTGTGTATGTGGTGCTGGGCTTTGAACCCAGGTTTTCACACATGCCAGGCAAGCCCTCCAACCCCCTGAGCCACTGCTCCAGTCCTATTTCTAACTCTTCCACGATTAGGGTCATCCCCAAAGCATGGTTGGAAAAGGACTTGGGTCTTTTTACTTAACTGGCTGGCAGGTTTCAAAGTTGTCACTTTGAACCTTTGGTGTTCACTTTTCTATTTAGCACTGATGTTGAGATGCTGGTGTTCTCAGAGCATTCACCCAGGGAACTTGTGTGGGTCTCATGCATACCATGCCTACCTCCCTAGCTGCATACTTCCCTGATGAGAGAGATCTGGTCTACTTCAAATGCTTTCATCCTCTCTTATTCCCGCCCCTTCAACGGTTCACCCACAGCCTTTTAGGACTGGAGTCCCCTTGCTGATAAACTGTCCTCTCCAGAGGGTATTGGCCAGCCTCAAGTCCAACCACTTTCTCTGTGCCCATTTGAAACTGTAAGGCCTCTCCAAGCAGAGGGTGGCCAGTCAGCCCCCATGGACTTTCCCACTGTTCCCCTGCCTCTTTTCTTCTCCCACCCCTATCAGGTGGGCACAAGGCACATCAATCAGTATAGCAGCTGCCTAAGCAGACACCCAAACAGAGAATAAGTATTGTGGCCACCCTGGATGTTCCCAATTGTCCTCTTCAAATCCCCACCCTTAATCCCTGTCCCCAGAGAAAAGAGAGAATGTCCTCTCACCACCAATTTTGTTCTCCTCACAAGGCAGAGGTCTCTGAGTTGAGAGACTGGGCCTCTCTTCTCTCCACATTTCTCCACCGCCTGGGGAGGAAGGAGTATGTGGCTGCTCCTGGGAAGCCAGTCCTGCCACCACTCAGTAAGCCCTGGGGATGGGCTCCAATTTGGGTCATCTCCTAAAACCAGTGGTTTGAAGTTGGGTGCAACAGTGACAATTTCAGGGAAATAGAAAAATGTTTACACAGGGCTGGAGCGGTGGCTTGGTAGTTACGGCGCTTGCCTGGCATGCGCGAGAACACGGGTTCAAACCCCAGCACCCCTGTACACAACTAAGTGTCAGAGCAATGAAAGCCACGTGAAAAACTCAATAAAAATTGATTCTCTCTTTCTCTCTCTCATTGTCCTTCTGTCTTAAAAAAATTTAAAAAAGAAAAATGTTTAAGCAACATCTTGTTACACAGATAAGATTTAATCCAGTTGTTTAAATCTTCTCTATCTCTCCTGATGTTGTCTCCTTTATCAGTTACTGAGAAAACTGTGTTTCAACTGATTGGTTTCAAATATATCTATTTCTCCTTTTTGCTTAATTTCTGCACTCATATATATTATTATAATACATACATATGTGCATTATGTTATTAAGTGCACACAATGTGGAGTGTTTATATCCTCTGTGAACTGACCCTTTTATGTTATAAATATCTCTATCTTGCTTTAAAATCTGTTTTGATGTTAATAGAGCTTTCTTTCCATTAATACTTCTTACTTTAAATTTTACAGTGTCTAAGATATGATAATATAAAGATTTTAGTTTTAGATAGAAGTTCCTGCCTCCTAACTCCCTCCCCAAGGCAGGTCATGGAAACTCTAATCTTCCCCTGCTTTAGCTAGCCATAAAGAAACTCTCCTGCTTCTTTTGTCTGATAGTAGATCACAATGAGGACCCCTTCCTCATTGCACAGGGGTCCTGTCCCACTCTCTCGAGGCAAGAATGCTGCACAGAGAGGTCAGGAAGAATCAGAGAATCCTGTCTGTTAGCAACCATACCTGTGCAATGAAGCCTCCATAAAACTCCCAAAGGACAGAGAGCTTCCAAGTAGCTGAACACAGGGAGGTTCCTAGAGGGTAGAGCACCTGGAGAGGGCATGGGGGGTGCACGCTCCTCCTGTGATCCCTCATCTCATGTTCTTCCTCTGTATCCTTTGCCATATCTTTTATAAGGAACTGGTAAACCTGTTTCTCTGAGTTCTGAAAGCCACCGAAGCAAATCAATTGAAGCTGAGAGGAACGTCGTGGGAACCCTGATTAATAGTTGGTCAATCAGAAGCACAAGTACAGCAAACATCCCAGGGCTTGTGACTGGCATCTGAAGGCAGTGGCCATCTTGTGGACTGAGTTCTCAAACTGTGGGATCTGACGCTGACTCCAGATAGATACTGTCAGAACTGAATTGGATTAGAGGACACCCCGTTGGTGTCTGCTGCTGCACAATCACTTGCTTGCTTGGCGGTGGGGGACAGTTCCACATATCCAGTGTCAGGAGTTCACTGTGTTGATTGTGGTGTGAGAGCATAGGAAAAACCACATTTCATTCTTCTGACAATCAGAAAATCCTTCTTTGACTTTGTATTTCTGATAATTAGTGTAATGTCAATCTAATACCCTAAAATATCCAAACCAGAAATCTTCATCTTTAACTAAAAATGTTTTCTTAATTCCCAGGCTCAGAGGTACACACCTGTAATCCCAGACAAGAGGATCAGAAGTTCAAATTCAGCCTGCACAGAGAGGCCAGGAAGAATCAGAACCTCCTGTCTGTTAGCAACCATGTCTGAAGCCTCCATAAAACTTAGTGAGATCCTATTTCAAAATAAAAAATAAAAAGGGCTGAGGAGGTAGCTCAGTGCTAATGCACTTCTGGGCTAAATTCCCAATACAAAGTTTACTAAATTTAAACTGAAGGTGATCACTAGTATATTCGGGTCTAAATGTACCGCCTAGGGGCTGGAACGATGGTTCAGTGGTAGAGCACTTGTCTGGCATGCGCAAGAACTCAGATTTGAACCCCAGCACCACATACACAACTAAGTGTGGGAGCAGTGAAAGCCACACGAAAAACTAAATAAAATTGATTCGCTTTCTCTCACTGACCCTCTCTGTCTTTAAGAGAGAGAGGGTCAGTGAGAGAGAGAGAGAGAGAGAGAGAGAAAAGAATCAATTTTTATTTAGTTTTTCATGTGACCCTCGTTGCTCCAATACTTCATTGTTTACCCGGTGCTGGGGTTTGAACTGGAGTCCTCGTGCATGCCAGGCTAGAACTGCTGAGCCACCATCCCAGCCCCTGTCCCTCTCTTTAAAAAAAAAAAAAAAGAAAAAAGAAAAAAGAAAGAAAAAAAAAGTACCACCTAATGATTTCCTATTTCCCACCTCTGTTTTATCTTTTTGTCTCCTTTCTTGAGATTCTTGGGATTAATAGCATTTTTATTTTATGTTTTATCCTTTATTAGCTTATTAGTTATGCATTCTTTTTCTTTCAGAAATTACCCTAGAGGTTATATTGTTCATTCTTAACTTATTAATATTTCATGTAAAAGAGTAACTTTTCTCTGCCCAAAATAATGCAAAGATCTTACAAGGCTTCAATTCCTCTATGTCCCACTTCTCAAGTTGACTTTTACCTCGTACTGTAATTCCACCTTTAGTTTAAGCCCCAGAAGACATCGTTACTTTGTAGCATTAATACTCATGCATATTTACACCTATTAACCCTTTCCATTGTTTTCTATTTCTTGCTAAAATGCTTCTTGCTGGGAACATTTTCCTTCAGCCTGAAGAGTGAGGAATTATCTCAGTGTCTGTTTCTTTGGAATGTCTTTATGTTTTAGAATATTTTCACAAGGTATAGAACTATAAATCTCAGGTATTTTCCTTTCCTTTCTTTTTTTTTTAAAGAGGGAGAGGGAGAGAACCAACTTTATTTAGTTTTTCACGTGGCTTTTGTTGCGCCGACACTTCGCTTGTGTACCTGATGCTGGGGTTCCAAACCGCATCCTCGCAAAGCCAGGCAAGCGGTAACTGCTGAGCCACCGCTCCAGCCCCAATTGCAGGTATTTCCATTCAGCATTTCACTGGAAGAAGTCAGTTAGAAGTCTTATTGTTGCTCTTTCATTTTTTTTTTTTTATTTTTAAGAGAGAAACAACTTTATTTAGTTTTGCACATGGCCTTAGTTGCTCCAACACTTAGTTGTGTACGTGGTGCTGGGGTTTGAACCCGGGTCCTCGTGCTTGCCAGGCAAGCGCTGAAACCGCTGAGCCACCGCTCCAGCCCTATTGTTGCTCTTTCAAAGGGAACATTTTCCCCCAGTTGCTTTTAAGTTTTTCTTTTATTTTCCCCACATATTCTCGTTCTACTATGATGTGCTTGAGGATGATTTTCATTGTATTTATCCTGCTTGGGATTCAGAGTGCATCTTCCATCTGTAGCTGAATGTATTTCATTAGTTTTAGAAACTTCTTGGCCATTGTTTCCCCAGGATTCTTTCTTTTCCATTCTCTTTTCTCTCTCCCTTGTGGGTTTGCAATTACACTTTTTTTTTCCTCAGGGCTGTGGATCGAACTCAGAGCCATGCGCATGCTAGGCAAGCACTCTGCCACTGAGCTAAATCCCCAACCCTTACACATTTTTTTTAAATCATATTCCAAACATGTCTTCTTCACGTTTCATCTTTTCCTCTCTGTGCCTTGGTCTGGATGTGTTCTACTGACTTACCTTTTGATTTAGTAATTCTCACTTCTGCTGTGTCAAATATACAATTAAACTTGTATTTTGCATTCTTAATTTCAGAAAAATTTGAACTAAGTTATTCCCAATAGTTTGGGGATTTTTATATTTCAGTTTTTTCTCAACATTTTAATTTTCTCATCTTTCCTCTTAACTACATTAATCATGTTTATTTGAAATTAAGTATAATTGTGTGTTACTTAACTACATACTAATGATAAAAATTTAAACTCGTAGAATGTCAAATTTGGGCATCTATACCAAATTTGCTGTTGCCAACTGCTGTATTCACTAGTACCTGTGTAATTAAAAAACTGATTGTAAAAACTCTGGTGACTTCCTATTGGAAGATGCTCCTTATTTGAAACTAAGTTATTTGAAACTAAGTCCATTTTTTTTAAAATAGAGGTCAGCTGTAGGCTGTTTCTATCGTTTGCTGTTTTCTCTCTCAGTCCTATTTCCTGATATTCTTGATAACTTTTTTTAAAAGAGAGGGATGGTGAGAGAGAAGGAGAGAATCAATTTTATTTATTTTTCATGTGACTTTCGTTGCTCTGACACTTCATTGTGTATGTGGTGCTAGAGTTCAAGCCCACGTCCTCCCACGTGCCAGGCAAGTGCCATAACTGCTGAGCTACCCCTCCAGCCCCTCTTGATAACTTTTCCTCCCAGCACTGGGATTGAACCCAAGGTGCTCTACACATTTTTTTTTTTTTTTGAGACAGGGTCTCAATAAGTTGCCTGGGCTGGCCCCAAACTTGCGATCTTCCTGCCTCACTCAGCCTCCAAGTAGCTGGGATTACTGGTAGCTTCAGTCTTTATAATTCCTGGTCTCTGGAAAAAAATCTATTTGATGAAAATTTTAAGATATTATCGAAGACAGAAAGTTTTGAATAAATGGAAAGATCTACCACATCCAACAATTTTAAAGATACATTTTTCTGAATTGATACATAAATTCAATGTAATTCCAATTAGAATCTCAAAACTTTTAGAAGATGAGGTAAGAATTTCACAAAATGTTTTAAAAGTGTTTCTGAGAGAATAAATGAGTAAAACTAACCAAAAGCCACTTGAAGGAGAGTAAAGATGCAATATTTACTTCAGCAGATATTAAAACTTGAAGCTCTACTTAAAATGGTAAGATAAATAGAAATAAATAAATAGAAATACAAACAGAAAGAAAAAAAGTGCAGAAAGAGGACATGTTTCCAACATGGAGACAGTGATGGGTAATAAATGGGGTGCACTGCTTAGTAAGTGATTTGGGTAGTACCGATGGGGGAACAGTGGAAAGGGGAATTTGATTCCTATCTCATAGTTTATATTAGAACAAAGCTGGGGTAAAGATTTCCATATAATAAAAGAAATAAGAAAGTGACAGAATAAAACATGATTATGAGTTGGGGAATGTTTTCCTAAACACAACCCCAAAATAGAAACCAGGATGGATAAGACAGATAGCGCATTAAAAGTTAAAGCTTTATCAGAGAGTACTGTTTACCTTGGGAGGATTATTGGCTGGAGAGTTTCCATGGAAACCGGGTTTGGGCAGTAGTTACAATTGTAGTTATCAGGGTTTGGAGGGACAGGAGCCAGGAGAGAAAAGGGGAAAATGTGGGTCAAAGGACACGTAGCAGAAATGTGTAGGATCAACAAGGATAGAGATCATGAAGACCATTGTTAATACAATTGACCTAGGGGTTTTGTTAAATAAGTGGATTAACTGATCTTGTCAGTCACAAAAAAGTAACCATGTGAGATGGTAGTAATCCAACATCTACTTCGCTATAGTAACCATTTTACTATCTAATGTATCCCATATCCCATAATATCAAGTCGTAAACCTCAAATATATACTACAAAATTTATTTTTAACAATCGGACTCATTGAGCACTTAAAATAGGAGTATTTTAAGTATTATAGGAGTACTGTAGGTATGTTTTCCCTTTTTTTTCTTTTTTTAAAGTGAGAGGGACAGTGAGAGAGAGTGAGAGAAAGAGAGAATCAATTTATTTAGTTTTTCCTGTGGCCTTTGTTGCTCCGAGACTTCGTTGTGTACGTGGTGCTGTGGTTTGAACTCCCGTACTCGCGTGTGCCAGGCAAGCACTGTAACCACTGTGCCAGAGCTCCAGCCCTGGTATGTTTTCCCTTAATTGAAAAAAAAAATTAAGTACAATTTCTGTTTGTCAAAATAAATCATGAAAATAATTTTAAAAGAAATGACAAACTAGGGGTAACATAAAAACAAATAAAAGCAAATTAAAACCCAGTGTACCAGGCTAGAGCAGTGGCTCAGTGGTTACACATGCGCAAATACTTGAGTTCAAACCCGAGTTCAAACCCCAGCACCACGTACACAATGAAGTCTCAGAGCAATGAAGGCCACATGAAAAACTAAAATAAAATTGATTCTCTCTCCCTCTCTCTCTCTCTCTCTCTCTTTCTCACTGTACTGCTCTCTTAAAAAAATTAAAAATTAAAAAAACCCAGTGCAGCACTATTTGTTTTCTATCACGTTGCAAACAGTAAAAGCTTTAATGGTCTCTGGCTAGTTTGCAGAAAATGGAAATGAGCTCTCTTATACCTGAGTGGACCCAGTAAAACGCAATCATTTTCTGAAGGTCTGGCTTAGAAAAATGATTTATAATTAAAATATGCATTCTACTTAACAAAGAGACTTTGTGTTTGTTTCTTAAAATCGGATGCTGGGTATTGAACCCAAGCACTCACACATGCTAGGCAAGTGCTCTACCACTGAGCTATCCTCCCAGCCCTGAGACCTACTCTTTTGAGTTGCTCCAAAGAGAGAAACAATCCTTAAGGTATACAAGCTTCGGTAAAAGAACATCATCACAGTTTTGTTATTTTTTTTAAAGGCGATTTTTTTTTTTAAGAGAGAGATGGGGCAGTGAGAGAAAAAGAAAGGAAGAGAGAATCTATTTTATTTAGTTTTTCATGTGGCTTTTGGTGTTCTCACACTTCATTGTGTACGTGGTGCTGGGGTTCAAACTTGCATCCTAGCGCATGCCAGGCAAGCACCAAAACCACTGAGCCACTGCTCCAGCCCCCAGTGTTGTTTATAATACGGAAAAATTGGAAACCACTTAGCCAAACAGTAAAAGACTGGCTGAAAGGGGCTGGATCGGTGGCTCAGCAGTTACAGCACTTGCCAGCCATGGGCAAGTACACAGGTTCAAACCCCAGCACTCACGCACACAACTAAGTGTCAGAGCAATGAAAGCCATGTGAAAAACACAATAAAAGTTATTGTGTCTCTCTTTCACTGTCCTTATATCTTTTTTAAAAAAAGGTTGGCTGAAAAAATACATTGAAATATATGAAACTAATGAAAGAGATGGGGATGAAAAAGCTGTATTTACGGACATGGAAAAGAGAGATTATGAGACATTCTGATAAGCACTAAAAGTGGGATTTGTTTATTTCCTCGCTTAACTGGTATTTATTGAGTGCCTACGTATGTCACACTCTCCTTAGTCACAGGGATACAGTAGTGAGCAGGAAAGAAACATCACTGCCTTCCTGCAGCTGGCATTCTAGCGGCAAATGAAAGATAATAAAAGCAAAATAAATGATGGAGCATGTTAAGCTGGGTGTAGGGTATGCTATCATTTTTCTACCTCTTCTGTCTAGAAAGATTTTGGTTCATAGCGGTTGTCTGGACGGTGGGAATTTTTCTTTTGTACTTCACACTTTATTGCTGGAATGTTTTGAATGCTTATTCATTTTGAATCACAAGAAAATAAATAAATTTTTATCTTGACAAAAATAAAACCACAAAAAGTTATTTTAAAGAGGAATTGAAATAAATATTTGCTATTATCTTCCCTTAAGGAAATTAGAAGTTTAACTGTCAAGTGGAAGAAACTTTTTCACATTAAAAAGAAAAAAAGCTGTGTATCAGGTATTCTCATTGATCCCTGGTGGAAAAGCCAAATGGTATAGGTACTTTGGAAGATAATTTGGAAGTTTTTTATAAAACTCATCATATTCTTACCAATAGAAATTGCTTTTTAAAGTGTCAATTTCATTTGTTTTTTTCATCTCAGTTTTGTTTTTCCAACATTTAGCCATGTATGTAGTGCTGGGGTTCAAACCTGGGTGCTCGAGCATGCTAGGTAAGCACTTGACCATTGAATCACCTCTCCAGCCCCAGAAATTGCTCTTCTTGGTGTTGAGAATTTGAAACCAGAAACCTGCTCAAGGATATTTACCGCAGCTTTATTGACAATTACCAAACCTTGAAAGTAACCAAGATGCCCTTCAGTGGGTGAACAGGTAAACCATAACACATCCAGTCAATGGAATGTTCTTCAACGCTAAAAAGACGTGAGGTATCAAAGCATGAAAAGACTTGGAATAGGGGCTGGAGCAGTGGCTCAGCAGTGACGG
>PVKS010013240.1:38603-51520 GCA_004027875.1 Aplodontia rufa | reverse complement strand
TTGATAAAGAGATCATTAGTTTTTCAATGTTTTT
Source organism: Aplodontia rufa (assembly GCA_004027875.1). Classification (NCBI taxonomy): domain Eukaryota; kingdom Metazoa; phylum Chordata; class Mammalia; order Rodentia; family Aplodontiidae; genus Aplodontia; species Aplodontia rufa. The sequence goes on along the minus strand of PVKS010013240.1, from coordinate 51,486 downwards.
AAAGCCTTATAAGTCAGAAGCAACCTGAGGGTCCTTAAGGGTGTTGACACTTAAGCTGTGAGAGAGATTTTATTTAGTTTTTCATGTGACTTTTGTTGTTCTGACACTTTGTTGTGTACATGGTGCTAGGGTTTGAACCTGCATCCTTGCACATACCAGGCAAGCGCCTTAACTGCTGAGCCACCACTTCAGCCCCTTGAGCTGATTTTGAGAGGCCCTAAATGCATTTCCTTCATTTGGTCCTGGTCCATGAACAAACAATGACAATATCCTTTATATATATATATATATACTGGGGATTGAACCCAGGGGCATTTAACCACCGAGCCACATCCCCAGCCCCTTTTATTTTTTATTTTAAAGCAGGATATCACTAAGTTGCTTAGGGCCTCTTCAAATTGCTGAGGCTCCCCTGGAATTTGTGATCCTCCTGACTCAGCCTCCCGAGTCACTGGGATTACAGGTGAGTACCACCGTGCCTGTCACGACTACCATTTTTTGAGAGCCAAGTGTGTGCTAGGTGCTGTGCTAAATATACACACTTCACAAAAATTACCACAGACAATTCAAGGTTTTTTTTTGTTTTTTGTTTTTTGGTTTTTTTTTTAGATTTTCACTTCCTAAAATTGAAAATAAGCAAAGACTTTCAGTTCTTCCCTTCCCCCACAGTCACTGGGTAAATTTTCCAGACTGGGTAAATCACAGAGAGTACAGGATTATAGTTCTAGAGACTGGGAAGTCCGAGAGCACAATGCTGGTGTCTGTGAGGCCCTTCTGGTTGCATCGTGACATGGCAGACAGGATCACATGGTGACACAGAGCATGCACGCTAGCTCAGGTGTCTCCTCCTCTTCATTTAAAGTCACTAATGCTGTCATGGTGTCCCCATTCTCAGGATCTCACCTCGTCCCAAAAGCCCCACCTCCAAATACTATTAACACAAGAATCTGGAGATTAAGCTTCCAACATGAACTCTTGGGGGACAGACTCAAACCATAGCAGCTTATAAGGGGCCAGGCTGGGATGGGAACCTACAAAGTTCTGTCTACATACAAAGTCAGAGCTTTTGACTTCTGTGACGTATAATCTTTCAAATAAGCACTTTTTGAAAAATAATTCATAACAATTATGGAAACTGAAATCGTGAATACCTAATACACAACTGTCACAAAATGACTCCTCAATACTGTTAAAGCTGTAATCATCAACAGCATTATTACTGTTTACTCCCCAGGGCTTATTCCAATACCCTCACGGAGATCATTTAAGATGACTGCTCTCTTGGGATTTTCCTCTTTAGGCTAACCCAATATGCTATTTGTGTCTCTTCACTGTCCTGTTTCTAGAGAACTATATAGGCCAATGTTACAGATTCCAAACTGAATTAAAGTAAGAAAAACATTTAACATTGTAACACATTACTACCTGTTAGTATTTTTAATACTATTTGATTTCATTTTTTTAAAGATTGCTATTTTCACCTACAAATTTAACCAAATTGAATTCCACACAGATCATACCCTGTGAGTAGACGCACACATACAAATGCATGTGTCTATACATGAACCGTGGCTTTCAACTTTGCATCTAGTCAACTGGGATGTACTTAAAGACTCTTCCCATAAACCTATGTGACTTACGGAGATTTAAACTTACCTCATCTCTGATCCACAAAGTTAGTTTGTGAATGACACATATATCCAAAAATGGTATTTTCTAAGAATTTTCTGAATGAATAAAGATATGGATGGTATTTTGGAAAAATAACTAATACTTCTATTCTGCATGAATTACTCATGATTTAGTCCAATTTTCTATTCTTCGTTTTGTCACTCAACACACTTACACCCTTGGGGATAGGTATGAGGACAAGAAGTTAGTTACAGACACATAGGATTGGCAGTTACCACCAACCTGGTTAATCAGCCATCATCGTCTCTGACCTACACACATGGCTCCCTCTACCACTTACTCCCTAACCTCTCCCACCCAGATGATATTTCTAGAAACAGTATCACTTGATTAAACCAATGTAACTGACAAAGGAAAATGGGATTTTCCCTCAAACGATGGTACTTTATATATTATTAGTAAGAATCTCAAGAATTGTGTTCTATAAGGCATACTATATGCCTTTACAAAAAATGTAAATGTTTAATCCTATTGTCAAAAATATTGAAGAATGACAAGGGATGATAGGAAGGGAGAAGGGGAAATGTTGGAACTGACATAAAGCAAGGTACATTCCAAGTAGTTATTAGTATGTCACTGTATATACTATAGTCATGTATAGAAAAATGTTCTTCATAGGTATAAGAATTATGTCATTATACTTGGGTTTTTTAGGAAAAATATAAGACCCAGAAGAAAGGCAAGGGATCAGGGGATGAGAGGAGGGAAGTAGAGGGATGCAGGGGGTGGGGATATGATCAAATTGTATTGCTGTATTGTGTGCATCTAGGAATATGTGACAACAAGTCCCATCATTATGTACAACTATAATGCACTAATAAAAAATTAATTTAAAAAATTGTGTTCTATAAGACATCCCACAACCCATCAAAAGCCCGACCTGGTGTCTAACAATTCTCTGAGTCAGAAATAAATAATTTTCAAACACAGATAGCCCTATTTCAGACTTGCAGACTGAACAGATTCAAACAATAGCCACGATTTTTTGGTCACTGGCAGTGCCATATACAGATGCATCACGAGGACTGTCGTATGGATTATCTTTCACTAAAATTGAACCTAATGTCCGATTCCTTCAGAGACTCAAGATGCTTTAGATTAACCTCCATGTGCCACCTCCCCAATGGCCCTGGCTACCCAGTCACATATACTGAACTAGTGAGCAGTGTTCCATGTAGAGGAGGTGGGCATGGCTGGAGGGACAGAAGCGACTGTTCTAACTGGTTGTGTTAGAAAAGTTATTTTTTCATTAAGTGCTATGGAAATCGTGCATATCGCTCTATTTGCTTTTATTTATTTTGTCATTTCTAACGTTATTAGAGGAATTCAAAATTGTTTCACAATTGAAATTCTATACCTTTCAATATGTTTCTTCAAGAAGGTGAGTTTGTCTTCCAAAGGAAGGAAACTGCAGTTCCAGTTACCTTTCTAGGCTGACCAGAGCACCAGGGGTAAGTAACCTGAATTGGCTGTGACTTTGGAAAAGCCACGTGCCCTGTCTGGTTTCTCTGTCTTTTAAACAGAGAAGTTTCAGCCCACCTCACAGGGTGTGGAACAATCACCCATGAAGCCCACACTTACTTCAGTATTCATCTTCTCAAAAGTGAAAACACAACTGGTGGCTCCACATTCCTGGAGCAGGTTCAAAGAGGCTTCTTCAGATTAGTTTCATCTTATTTTGGCTTCTACAACCTCAAAGAGTCTAATTTAATTTTGGGAAAAAAATTTTATCTTGCTGTTTTAGGTTTTGTAAACAAAGTAGGAAAACTAAGTTTGCTGAAGGTTGCACTTGGGTGTATTTCAAAGACATAAATTCATTTCAATTGAAAGATAAGGGGACAGAGAAGCTTCTAGAAAGTGCTAGAGGGTGGCTAAAAATACTAGCTCTATACTTTCGTTCAGGAAATATATGGAGCTCATGAAACAATCAGGCTGTATCTTCAGGTGGGTGTTTTTTTGTCATTTTTAAGTCAGTGCAATAATTTAAGTTAGGCTTTTTAAATAATTTAAATGAGGCTTCATTAAATGCATCTCTAAAGAAAAAAAAATTAGGTTCCAAGCAAAAAACAGGATATCCAATTAAAAAGTATAAATTATATGATGAAAATATGATGTGTTGACCATGAATATAGAAAAGGTCTGTCCGTTAGGGGGAAAGCAACACAATACCCAGTAAATGTTTGAAAAAAGAAAGAAAGAAAGAATAGAGACAGGAAATACAGCATTTTACAGCACTAAACATGGTGGCTGTACCAGGCTATTTCGGCTAAAGCCGTTCTGTGTGTGCATATGTGTTTCAGTTTTGAGGTCTCATCCTCTCAGCCAGTGTCTCTGTGGGGTAGCTCAGCCCTCTCAATGAACAGTTTCAAAGAGGGCTTCAAGCATCCATTCCATGCTCAATCCTTTCTGGAACATTCCTTCTTAAAACATTCCACTTTAAAATTGCCAGGAGTAGGAAAACTCAACCAGAAAGGAGTTATTAAACAATAATCCACTGAACCAGATAAAAAGGACTTCCTAGCAGCATTAAAGAAAAATGGTAAAAGACTACATTCACTGTGATTTTTAATTTCCAAATATCACTACATTATTTAAAGTTTTTTTTCAAATAATTTCCCATTTGTCTACTTCCCGCAAATAGTAATGATTTCTAGTTAAGTTTTAAAAAAGAAAATTCCCCTGGTTTATTAATATATGTATTATGTTTCTGTGCAAGCAATTAAATCTTAAGACTTCCCTAATTTTTATCAAAAGCTCTATTGTGTAACAAAACAATATTTAAATACAAGAAATAAAGTGTCAGGGTTGGGGATTTTAGCTCAGTGGCAGAGCGCTTGCCTAGCAAGCGCAAGGCCCAGAGTTCAGTCCTCAGCCCTAGAAAAATAAAATAAAAAAGAAATAAAGTGTCAAAAGTGCAAATTGCCTTCTGACATCCAGGAAAAAAATACTACTGAAAATGAGTCTTTCTGCATGAAAGGGGTCTAGAGAGTCCAACCCCAGCCTGGTTAACTAAGCATGTGCCTGCTTACTGTACCTGTCACCTAAACGCATAAAACTCCCCACCGCAGCTGTTTGTCAGCTTCTCAGCAATGGTTGAGCACTTGCTCTCTGCTGCAGCCTGCACCATGTGCTAGGTATATAAAGGTCAAAAGGAAATTCTTTCTCCATTGAAGAAGCTGGATCCAGTGAATGGACAGAATCAACCTGATGGACCAACTGAAATGTGGCAAAATGCCAGGGCTTGGACATAAACCCAAGCCTGTGAGGGAGTAGCTGACTCCACCTGGGAAGACTAGGGAGATCTCACCCACACAGGACAGAGGAATGAAATCTTAAGGTGGGAGATGTCTTCCAGATGGAGGAGGGAGGGAAGGATTATTATTCTGCCTGAACAAATGTTAAACTTTAACAAGTGCTTGCATTTTATAATGTTTTAAATATTTAACCTTTATATCCTACCATGCTTTTATCACATAAATGTTTCCTAACCAAAGTTGAAGATGAAAAGGAATTTTCAGTAGCTGTGGCTTTGGCACCTCCCTTTGAAACGGAGCATATCACAGTGCACGTGCGTGTGATGACTAACGGTGAGAGCCGAGGAGACAGGGAAGAATCCAGGGAGCTCCTGGTCCCCACCTCTGCCCTCTGGTCTGGCTCACAGGCTTAACACTCACCAGTCCTCAGAGTTTGTTTTTAAGGTTGGGGGCTCTTGTTTTGTTTTCAATCTATCCTATCTATTTAGAAGTATGGAAATAGCCTAGAGAAACATCAGAAAATGAAATTCCATTTACTTGAGTTATTTTCAAAGGCGAGAAGACCCATGTTTTCTAGACTGCAGGAAGCGTGAAGTCTGGGGCTAGGGCAGCCCTCCTGAGAGCTAAGATGAATGGGAGGGCAGAAAACCCGGGTGAGAGAATGGCAAGCTGCTGAGTGCTCCTGTCGCCCAGGCCTGTTGGATCAGGAATCTACTCTCCCCGTCACCTGGACACCTGACCTCCTAATAGACTGCGGTTGCCTCTTCACACAACCTTGAATCTCAGATCTCCTCAGAGCTGTTCTGCACAGCTCTCAGAGGATCCCAGCCCAGGACTGCCTATAAAAACGGCAGGAAAGAAGGAAGGTCACTCAGAAAGCCAGCTTCCTCTAGAAATCTCGGAAACAGTGCTGCTTAATGTGAATCTCAATTCCTATTTGTCAGTGTAGCAGGGATCCAAAATAGAAAGAGCTCAGAGGCTGCGCAGTGGCCGTCTAAGCTCTGGTGGGAGAATCTTTCCAAAAGCTTTCTGTGAACCTCCAAGAGAAGAATGGAGAAGTGAACTTGGAGAAATGTGTGATGTTGATGGCACTTTTGTTTGCAGGGTAAGTATTACTTTACTATAGCACGGTTATCAACAAAGCACTATTTAAAAATGGCTTTCAAAAAATAAATTTGTATTAGGGCGCAGACAAAAAATCCTATAATAACATGCAAATAATGGAAAATGAAATATAATTGTCAACTAAGAACCATGGAAAATTAAAGGATTAATGTAACAGTATAACTAATACATCCTGATACAGGAAAGATCACTGTGAACCAAAATTAATAGATATGAACAAAGGGCGTAAGGTTTGTTTCACAATTAGCTACAAAATTTCATCAATAATGTAACATGCAACTGGAAAATAATGTTGCTTATTTAGATGTACTGGTGGAATCTGTCTCCTTACATCACAACCTGCACTCAGGTAATTCTGAAACTGCAAAAACGATGATGTGCATTCTTTTGGAACTTCTGCATTATAAAGTAGTGAGGGAATTCTGAATTTCAGCAGAAAGAAATCATATGTGAATGTTAATAAATGAACTGTTGTATCTTCTGGCTTTCATTCTATGAACTTCATGTTAGTTGCTGAACCTCTCCTAATTTGCCTTCCCCATTTGAAAGGGAACAAATGCCCACACCCTGAGAGTGGTGCTGGAATTATTCACTGTTTGAGTAGATGGATATCTTGTCCTGATCTTATTTTGATTGGTGATTCATTTCAAATATTTTTGACATGGCTCATGCACTAGGCAAACGGGGTAACTCCACCATGCAAATGGGTCTAGGGAACTGCCATCTCGCTCCACGTAGGGAGGGTGCCAACCATCCTTTCTATGGTTTGTCCCCTGTTCTGGAGTTAATTTTGCATTTCCCCCTTCACAGCTCATGCCTCTGCATGCTGCTCCTTCACCTGGATGTCACTGGCCTCCCTGTTGCCAGTCTCCTCTCTACAGCATTCCCTCTTGCAGGCTGGCCCAGAATCCCTTCTCTAAAACACAGGATCATCCCATTACGGTCCTGTCATACATTCTCAAAGATTATCCAAAGCCTCCAAAATCCAGTACTGCAACTCATTAAATAGAAATTTCATCACAGTATTCTATTTGCCTATTATCTCTTATATTTTCCACCATCTGTCTTTATAGGAGTTCTGGGAGGATGGGTGCACAAATGTAGCACAGTCATTGAGATAAATGGCAATATATAGACACAATTTCTATCATCCTTCTCTTGTGTATCCCTGAATCCCAAAATCCACTTTGTTCAATGACAGAAAAAACATGGATTAGCTAAAAACAAGGTGTGTGTGTTAAACCTTAATATAGAGTGTAAACACACACACACCTGTATATCCCCCAACAAAGCTACAGAACAAGACTTTATGGAGCCAAGAGAGCAGCAGGGGGCGAGAAACTCTGACCTTATTTGCCCTCAACATCTGGCTCAGTGATGCTCCTCTGCAAAGATGCTGGGGTGAGTATTTGCAGAGGAGCTGAGGCTGCACGAACCCAATGTCCTACCTGTGACTCTGAGGTTTGCTGCCAGGGTGCAAGCGGCTATGGCCTTCTAAAACCAGGTGTGTGGCCCTGTGGGCTCCCTCCTGGGCCCAGCAATATGAAAGAGCTTGACACAAGTCCTTTCAGAACTGGAGACCAACAAATTCCATCTAAGCATCACATTCTTGTCCCTCTAAGGTCTCCGAGATTCCCCTTGAAAAGCAAGCCTTTTCAAAATCTCTTATCTTCGGGACTTCCTTCTATCTCTGGGACTCTGCATTGGTTCAGTGGACACTAATTAGCATGCATGGCCGTTCACATCCCTCCCACCTTTGCTAACAGCTTTATTAGACTTGATGAAACAGTTTTCCAATCTCATTTTTTTTTTGCCTTGATCATTTTACCCAGCATGTGCTATCCCTAGGCATATAGCATACCCACCAACACATACTACCTTTGGACCCCATAAGTCTTTGATAATCTTTCAGAAACGATTCTTCTCTGCAAAGAGCTCCTCTGTGCTCCCTCTTAAATTTCACATTTTAGTTGGTCAACTTTTCACCTCTACAGTTGAGCAGCTTGAGCAAAAGTCCCTGCCTTAATTATAATTTTAATCACCAGTAACTAACAAAGGGTCTGGCACACAGAAGGTGCTCAATCCATGTTTGCAGAATGTGGGCACTTTCTCAAACTGGTGCTAACAAACGTGGGATCATCGTTAACTCTGTGTCTTCATAGAATGGGGCTTTTATACTCAGAGACAAACTACAAATAAAATTAAGTGGCTTTTCCATACAGGAGGTGTAATTGACACAGGAATGTCCCTTGGGCTGCAGAGTATGAACTTATTTATGACCCAGAGTAATTGCTATTATTCAAGTTGCTCACAAGAAAGAACTTGTGAGGCTTGGAGAACTTCGGTGTGTGTTTTGAAAAGCAGCAGAATCCATTTGAGCCTGGGTCTGTTTGTTTTACTTCTATCAAGGCAGAGCTAATTGCTAATGATTCCTTCCCCGCCCCCAAATACTTTAAGAACCACATATATGAATTGGCTTTTTGGAAACTGCAGAACTAGCAGCAGCTAACAGTCCCACCACCCAGGCTGCACAATGTCCTCAGTGTTGGAAGGAGAGGACAAAAGAGGCAGGACATCCATTCATGGTCTAATGAATGTCTTCAGTCCCTCTGCACATAACCCATCCCTTGGGTGTCAGGAGCTAGCGAGGGGTTCAGATACAAAGGTGATCTATGGTTGGTATTCTTGGGTTTCCATCCCACCTACACCACTTACCAAGTGTGGACCCTTGGGTTACATCCCTACCCCTCACCATCTCCGCTTTTAAACTGCACAGTGGTTGTATCGAGGATGAAGGGGAAATGCTGATGTGGGATGTGCCTAGAGCCTGGAACACAGGAGGCAGTCACCACTTGGTCGGTTAAGGTGTCGCTCTTTGGTGCAGCCTACCCTCCGCCAGCATAGTGAGAGCTTCGTGCACAAGCTCCTTCATTCACTCATTCATGGGATATTTATCAACACTGGGTCTGTCGCAGGCCCCGTGCTAAGCCCTGAGAAGACAGCCAGGAACTAAACAGACAAGCTCTACACTCCTGGAGCTTACCATTTAGTAGGAAGCAAAACAATAAGAAAAATGAACATAAATAATAGCGTGTCAGGTTGTGATAAGTCCCCCGAAGTTGAAGATACTGGAGACATAGAGAGTGATGAAAGTGTGCAGGTGACGGGGAAGGTCTCCGTGATCAGGCTTGAAAGAAATGAGGGAAGAGGCCACCTATGTCACAGCATCTCAGGCAGAGGGACGGCAAGTACAGAGGCAGCCCCCTGGAATCTCCAGGCAAGCCACAGGCTCCTAGAAAGCAGGCTCCAAGACTCTTTGTTTGTCCTGGGTCTCAATCCCAGGACTCCCCCGGGGGTCTGGCAGCCAGAGCCTGGCTAGCACACTGCTGCTCAGAGGAAGGTGTGGGAGATGAGGAGAGGCCTTGGAGTGACCACCCAGTCCAAGGGAGGTAAGTGTATGTAAGGAGAGACAAAGCGGGCTCTGCTCGCCTTCAGGACTACAGCACGCAGGAGCCAGCAAGCCTCTCTGGCTGTGAGGCAATGGAGAGGTGGAGTTAGGGAGAGACACCGCGGGAGGTGAAAGCTCCACTGGACTTGGCCACTGGTTAGTGGGAAGTGGAGGAGGAGTGGCAGAGTATGGCAGGGAGGGCTGGTTATCCCGAGCCCTGGCAAAGCGAGATGAAAAAACACTCGTGCCCATTCACCCAGATTGTGTCATGAGTAATTTGGAATTGGAGGTTCCTCTAACACCCAGGCTCCAAGGATTACCAGTTACGAACTTTAACTAAAAGAACCCAAAATTGGACTCTAATTCCAGCTTCAAGGTCCCTGCCCGATGGCTTGGTTGAACTTGCTAAGCTCAGACACCAATGGAGACAGGGTGACTGTGATTTTTGGGGCCCCCACCTCCATCCTCATGGAAATTTTAAAACAGTTGCAGTAAATAATTTTGAACTTATTCCCTGTCTTTTTTAGGCCATCAGAAGGTTGTTAATCAAAACTCGCAAATATATGGCACATGAGCTCTCCGGCCGTCCCACACACTTAGCCTTAGGGCCATTCTTCCTCCACGCTCGAGTTCCCTTGGAGGATGGCACACATGACCCATGCGTATGGCCTCGCAGCATCAGCTTGCCTTCATATTGGAAACGTGTTTACACCTCCCTGGCAGTGAACACCTGGCTTGAATTTTTTTAAAGAATTCTGTGAGAAATTTTGCATATTTCTTTGCCCTTTGAGCAGCTGTGAAGTTGAGGTTAGGGGTGGAGATTGTGTTTAGAAATCAGTTGCTCCAATTGAATTCAAGGGGCTGATTTTATACTTTGGTTTCTGGTAGGAAGCAAATACCCCAGCTTCTCATGATGCTCCTTATTCAAAGTCACAAATCTTAAAGACAACGCATGTGTGTCTGTCCATAAACATGTATGTGCTCTCACACATGTGCATGTTGTACAGGGGAGAAAAGTCTGAGGGCAGATAGGAGTTGATAAAGGAGAGAGAAAAGAAGAGCTGAGAAATTATTCTGGGCTCAGAAAACTAAACCCTGTTACAATATCAAAGTTGGATCCACAGGTATGCCAGTAAAAATGCTTTTATTATTTGCCTCATTTGAACCCAGCCCATGTTTCTATTTAATTGCTCCTCTCATTTTCTTAGAGTAATAATTATAAGGGTAACTTTTCAAATAAAATAAAATTATTCCTCTGTTCTATGCAGACTAGTTACAAAGCAGGCTAAGGCAAGTTCCCTAAATCTCTATCCCAGTCTTGAGGGTTCAGTGTATGGACTCGGGGTAGGAACGTGGGTCTTATTCCAGCACTTGTGCTAATTACTGAGGACAAGTCACTTGAGACTGTAAGTCAGTTAGTCTCTCTAGGTCCCAGCTTTCTTGCTTATTAGATTAATATGTTTGACTAACACAAGTATGTGTGTGTGTGTGTGTGTGAGAGAGAGAGAGAGAGAGAGAGAAAGAAAAAGAGTGATATGAGGGGTAGAAGTGGCTCAACGATTTTGTAGGACAAACCAATAATGAGTTTCAATATGTGGAACATATTGAAAGCCTCACCTAGCCTCTAACCAACCTCTTCCATGGGTAAAGCGGTCCTAGAAAGGGTGAGATGGACCATCTGAAAAGTCCCTCACTGCGCACTGTGCCAGAAAACAAAGCAAGCGTCCTGACAGCTCAGCCATACCTTCTGATGCCACGCAGCGGAAACCTCTCTGCCTACATTCCCTGCGTCTGTAGCCTCTTGGTCTACCAAATGGGACAATAAAGCCTGTGTGCGTGAAAAGATTTATTTCTTATGGAAACAGTGTGTAACTAAAGGGTTAAAACTACTTAGAAATGCTTGCATTACTGCCTGTGTTTCCAGGTAAGTGTTGGAAACTTTGAAATCCATGTTCTAACTTCCCCTACACATGGCTCTGTATCTCAGAAACCAATTCCCCAAAACAGCATTTTTGAAGAGCATGTGCCCTCTGGCTTTGGGCGAAATTGGTCACTGAGAAGCACTGGCAGGAGATTTGGAGATAAAGAAAGCCAGGGCATTTCTTCTCTTCCCCCTTGGCACTGGGAGTGTCTCTGGCAGTGATTGCTCTGTGGTTCCACCTCCCAGTGGAAAACTGCTCCCTCTGTGGTCCCTGCTCCTGCTAGGTGGCTCCTCAACACCCACCATCACCTCCCTTTGATTCTCCAGCCTGACAGGTAATAGCTGTATTGCCTCACTGTGCCATCAGCCTTTCCAAGCTTGGCAATGGTTTCCCTCCAATGAACTTCTTGGCATGGGCTCTGCCTTTCTCTAGGGACCCTGGGTGATGGCACCGCCAAGGGGGCTATAGTCTCCAGAGAATAGATGTTGTATTTAGAAGTCTACCAACTCCAGATGATGAATTTGGCAGATCCATTCCTTTTTTCCTTAGCAGAGAAGGCCTCTCCAGTGGTCATTTGCCTGACCACCTACTACTACTGGCACTAGGTGAGTGGGATGCAGAAGGAACACTGCACAGAGAACCAGAGACTAGCTCTTGATATGTAGTAATGAGAACTTTGCCAGGTGCCTTGAAGTCCCACGAGCTTGAGCTTATTCATGTCAAGGTGGGCAAGAGTTCATCTAATCTGCTGATTTCCTATTTGACTCAAACGAGGAGGGCACAGAAGTGTGTTTTAGAAACCCAAGCAACAGCCAGGAGCAGTGGCACATATCTGTAAACTCAGCAGCTGAGGCGGCTGAGGCAGGAGGATCATAAGTTCAAAGCCAGCCTCAGCAACTTAGTGAGGCTCTATGCAGCTTGGTGAGACCCTTCCTGCCTCAAAATAAAAAAAGGGCTAGGGATATTGCTCAGTGGTTAAGCACCCCTAGGTTCAATCCCTACATCAAAAAAAAAAAAAAAAAAGGAAAGAAAGAAGGAAACCCAAGCCACGGTTGACTTTCATGGGACGGAAATGTTTTGCTCTCAGATTAGCTGTTTTAATTTCTAAGGCTGACCATGCTAAATGTATTAACACAGGAGAGGGGCACAGACCGGCTCAGCACAAAAGCTGCAGGGTCCTTGCTGGATTCCCTGTGGCATCACATGTTTAGTTCATCACAACCTCCAGGGGGTCAGGACCCACATACCAATGTCAAGGACCCTCTGCTTCGCTGTGTGCTGCCGAGAGTGCCAGTATTTCCAGTACTTCAGCTGCTCGTCCCGGTTCTTGTCCTCACTGAAGACCACCATCACCACGCTCTGCAGAGGGGAGAACAGGGGAGGTTACTCTCTGCTCAGTGCCTCTGTGACCTCAGGGTCTCCAGTTCCAAAAGTTCTGTAAT
>PVKS010013240.1:0-38503 GCA_004027875.1 Aplodontia rufa | reverse complement strand
TTGTAAACTTCAACATAAATTTGGCACCATTTATAAAGAAACGAACACCCACTTCTGGCCTAATTCAGTGCCCATGCAGGAGCAGAGGAGGTAATGCGAGAAACACCAAGGAAATGAGGGAGATGCTGAGAGCAGAATTCATATTGATGCAGAGTTAAACCACACATCTTTCATATGCTGAAAAACACACGGGCAACTATGTTATCTATTTAAATATAATGGAGATGTACTTGAAAAATGAACTTAAGAAACTAATTATATCTTGAAGAAATAAAAATCCAAACCTCTTTTGGTTCTAAGTTACAAGCAGCCTCATTAAACTAAATACACATAAATTCGCTGTCATTTATGAAACGAAGATAGCACCAAATGCAAAATGAAATGCAGATTGTTCCCAAGACAAACAAAATGCTTTAACTACAGCATCAGGAATCCTCCTCCTCTCATCCCATATCTGAAGTACTTCTTAGACTCTTTCTGACTATTTCAGAGGACTATCTTGATCATTGACTCTCTGTCCTTAAGAAATTCTCCTCTGGGCGGGGGATGTAGCTCAGTGGTCAGTGAACCTAGCATGCACAAGACCCTGGGTTTGATCCTTGGCACCACAAAAACAAAACCTTTCCTTTGTAGTACTTGACATATTTGTAGTTATTTACTTGATTATTCAGCCAGTAGCAATATCTTCCCATTGACTTAGAACTCAGCCAGCTCAGGAGCAACATCCGCTGTTCAGCTGTCTCTAAAGCCTGAGACATGACAGCAAATTCACGCTGGTGACTATCAACCTAAAATCCGGCCCATTGCTAGTGGACATGTGATCATGTTTCATACCAGAAAGCAGATGCTTGTTAGAAAAACCAGCTTAGAAATACATGTCCGTATCCCTTGCATTCACAAGCAGCGAGGGCTTCAAAGGCGTGACAAGTGGCTGAAGGGGAGCCTTCCGTGTGCAATGCAGCCCCGAGCTCAGCCAGCTCCTCATTCTTCCTCAAACTTGTCCATGTACACTGAGAAATTTACTGTGTGGCTTTCTGGTGTTTATTTCTGGCCCAAAATAATAATAACATTTAAAGACAAAAGAATTTTTTTCCACTAGCAAATGCTAGCATAAACAATGGCACATTCTTAGTACAGAAAAATATTTCTCTAGTGATAAAGAACAAAAATCAGTTTGAAACTGTTATCATCAAGCTTCATATGCCTGGATTTAGAATTTTATAATGTTCTCAGAAATAAATTTTGTAGGCTACCAGTGCATCCCTTGGTCCTCAGACTCCTTGGTATCCCAGAGCTGCTGAGGGAGAAAATCCGCTCTGAGAGACACCAACTTAGTAACCAAGATTAGCAGTGAGCTGGAAGTCCTCAAGAGAAGGGGGACTCTGGAACATAAGGAAATACATTTTTCATATTAAAGCAAAAAGTGGAAGTCTTAGAAAAGTCCCTGTACTCCGTACTGGTGCCACACCTTAGAACACTCATCATCGGCCATTTTTCAGGGTGATGGTAATGGTGACATTAAGAGGATATATATATATATAATCATATTCTTACTTGGAATTTACCAGACTTTTGAAAATAAAAGCTTCCAGTGTCTTCTTCCCACACACCCACATGTGTGAGCACAGAGTGTAAATTCTAGGTTAAAAATCCAGAGGTGGAGCCCAGGCTGAAATTTCTCTGCCTTTTGCCCCTCCAGGCTGCTCAACACAGCACACGCTAGTGATCTGGAGAGATGGGTTCAGGAGTCTGATGGTCTGGGATGTATCCTAGGTTCCTGTAACCTTGGCCAGCCAGTTACTAGCTTCTGAAAGTCCAAGCTTCCTGATCTGTCACGCTATAATAATGCAGTGTCTTTGTGAGAGAGTTGCTGTGAGTTCCAATGAGTTACTAGATGTGCAGCACATGTAAGATATTGTGTTTCATGACTCATTGTGGCTCTGGTTGTCATGGTTTTGACCACAGGGTTATTCTAATTCTCCTGATGCACACAGCATACTGGGCACCTTTTGACCTGCAATGCACTCAGCCCTGTGTGGGATCTTGTCTCGACGTGTGCTGGAAGTAAACTTGGCCTGTACCATGCTCTAAGCATGCCACCGTGTTCTACCCTTTGCGTTCTGAGGAGTTCATTGTGAAACAGCTGTGGACAGAATAAGGGGAGATAAATAGTATAAAGCATTTTAAAACAGACCAGAAAGGTCCATTTTACAACAGATCGGGAAAGTCCTTCAGCCTCTCTCCAGAGCTGGGCTATAATTTTCCTTTTTAGTAGAGAGGGATTACCAAGGATTACCCTTCTTGGCAGTAGTAAGCACGCCAGAAACTGGCAGACTTCCAGAGCAGTGAGTTAGGGCTCCAGTTTCATTTCCCACAGATAGGACTAATAGTCACAAATCTGAAAATTCCTCCAGGTTGTTCCTGGGGGCGATCATGCCTCATCCCTTGAATCCCAAGTAAGCCCTGGGCTGCGGAAGGCTTTTTAACAAAGTTGCAAAGGGCCCAGGGACTCACAATTAATTGTTTCCTCTACTACATCAAGTAGCAGCTCCTTCTCACCCATAATGTGTCCTGATTTACAGCCACTTCTTTAAAACCTAAGATCAGTTGAAAAGAAATATATAGCAACTGGGCAGTAATCAAGCAAGGAAAATTCCTTGGGTACAGTCACAGAGTATGTTCAACCACGTTCCTTCCCTGGGGTTTATTGGTTACTGATTAAAATGAGAAATTAGCCAATAAGTTCTCTTGCTCCAACTCTGTGACATTTGTTCTAGAATCATTTATTTTGGGATTTTTTTCCATGCCGTTCCGCAAGGCTGCAAGGTAGCAACTCCATTCATCTGATCCCTCCTGAGATGAAGGAGAAAGGGGGCCCATACCCTGACTTTGCTGATGGGGTGTCGGAAGCATTTGTTGTCTCCAGTCTCGCTGAGCGTTATGGCATAGAACTGTCCTTTGTTGAGGTAGGTCATGGGGCCCTCCCCCTGCTTCTGACGGAGAGATTTGGTGGCTTCCAGGGTGTACTGAAATGTGCCGCTGTGAACAGAAAACATCGGTCAGATGTGCTCCCTTGACCATTTCTGGCTCCCTGTCCTGTTTCACATCAATAACATTTTGTATGAATATTAACCAACATTTACTCTATTTTAAACAGAGACAAAATACAACATATGGCAGAAGAGATGAGACCAGACCAAAGGTCATTGAAGGTACAATGTATACAGCATTTCTAATAGTGTTCCATAAAACAGATGGTTTAGAAGGGGAGAAAGTCCAGGGTGTGTGTGCTTTGCCAGTTGTGCAAGTTTGTGCCAGAGAACCTCTGGAGATCTTAGTTGGCACTGATAGAGTTTGACACTTTTATCCTAACCACTTGACAAGAATATAAATGCTTCTGTTCAATTCAGGTTACCTAATCTTTTTGTATCTACTGAGATGTTGCAAATAGCCATCTCATATTAGAAATATTGCAAAATGTGAAAATCCAAAACCCAAATATCTGTTACTAAGAATCTAGTTTTTCTAACAGGGAATGTTTTATCTTTTTTTTTTCCCTCCTGTGCTGGGATTAGAACCCAGGGCTTCATGCATGCTAGGCAAGTGCTCTACCACTGAGCTACATCCTCAGCCCTGTGCTCTGGATTTTTAGCACACAAACTGTCTATGTATTTTCATATTTTAGAAGGTAATTTGTTTAAGACTAGAAATAATGATGGAGGTGTTCATTTGCATTGAGCAAAGATTGAAGGCAATGGAAATCATTGTTCTCTGAAAGTACACAAAGGGAAAAAAAGTTCAATAATGTAACTTGGAGGCATGTTTAAAGGATCCTAGATGAGGATGTATCTCCTGGCGAACCCACCTTGATGTTTGGTCATACATGTACTCCTCAGCCCCAACTGAAGCACTCCGAAATTTCTGCAAAATTTAAGTCATAAAATTAAAACAAATGGATAGGTCATTGTGCCAAAATAATAATAAGAAGAATAAGAATGCATTTCCTGTTTTATCCTCTCCTTGGAAAAGAAAGTTGTGTATTTTGGGCATTACATTTTCAAAGGATAAAAACAGCTTCCACCTCTTTGCAGAACTCACAGATCACCTCCACCCTGAGAACTGCATTCACCAGAAAATACATTTGGCCTTTGCATGTTATTTACATGCCCCAGGCTTTCCCAAAACATTGGCAGTACAGAAACTACTTCCTAAAATATATAAAAACATCTCTTTCATTTTTTGAATTTTCTCCGACACTTATCACAAATGTCACAGATTCTGAATTAATAGAACATGAATTACACAGAGGCCACAAGGCATAGCAATGCAAGAGAGGGTCTAGAAGCACAGGTCCTAGAGCAAGACTGTCCAGGATGAAGGTCTCGCTCTCTTAACAGACACATCTGCAAGATGATGCAAACTTGGTATTTTCTCTAACTGTTAAGTGTCTGCTGATATTAATTGGAAGGACTAAGCAGGTTAACAGACTGCTAATAAAAGTGCTTGCTACACAGTAGGCACTATGCGTACTAAGCACTAGTAAGTGGTATGAGCTTGACCACAGTCCACACCCTCATCTAGGGATCTCCATTATCTTATTTTAATAGGAGGTTTTTGGAGCCTGGTGCATGCCTGGTGGCTTGGGAGGCTGAGGCAGAAGGATCAGAAGTTCAAGACCAGCTTCAACAAATTAGCAAGACTCTGTCTCAAAATAAAAAGGGGGCTAAAGATTTAGCTCAGTGGTTAAGTGCCTCTGGGTTCAATCCCTGGTACCAAAAAAATAAAAATAAAAAGAAGAAGAGTAGGTTTTTGAAGGGAACTCTGCCTAGTATTACACAAGAAGAAGCTTGGGTCCAGAGATGTTCAAAGAGGACACACTTTGCTACATTTTAGAATAATTTCAAAACCATATGGCCCAAAGTCCTAACTCTTCACCCTAAAGTGAACATAATAGAACACCAGTGGGAAAACAGTGGGTTGGCTACACACACTTGGTCCTCCCTCTGTGACCTTTTCTCAAGTATCTCTTTCTAAGAAATTAATATACACACAAACACACACACACACACACACACATACACATACACACACTGTGTGCAAGTGCTCTGAAGAGGAGCAACAGGGTTCTACAAGAGCACACCAGAAATGTAAAGGGAAAATCGGCACCACTGACCATGGGCTTTGATGGTCCTAAGAGGGCTCAGGGCTTCCAGGGGATCACGGATAAGGCAGAAGATTAGCAGTCTCCAACAGATGTCCTGGAGACTATGACAACAATGAGAGCGAGTAACATGCCCTCTTCTGAGTGAGTTCGGCTTTCTTTGCAGACACCCTTAGCCCCACTTTGGTCATCTCATTTCTTGAATGGCGATTACTGAGATACCTGGTTTCTGAAGGACCCTGCCTATATCTGTACAGGATCCAGTCCAAACTTCTCTCTTCCCTTCTGCTATACAAACACATCCCAAAGAGCAACTGGAATTCACTATTTCAACAAGGGTTCCAGATATTTTCTTAATTTGCCTAAAAGAAATACCAGATTTTTAGACAATTTTCCTTAATAAAATTTTCTTGGTGAAAATGCTTCAAACTTGCTCTTATAACCAGTTGGCAAAAACCAAAACAAAACAAAAACCAATGACAACAACAAAAAATTAATAGTAGATCATTTGGTTTAACTTACATCAGGCTAAAATCAATCTATAAAACAAAAACCAAACTCCAAGCCTAGAAGAGCAGCTCAACTAAAACCAGCAAGAATCAAGCTTGGCATTTAGCTTTGGTGAGTTTCTTTGCTTTCTCACTGACTCCAAAACAGGGCTCCCAACACAATAGCTTCCTTTCACAGGGCTCTTTATCTACAACACAAACACCACTGATACCACATCCCCCAAAGAGTAGGATGTCTCCATTGACATTGGACCACATCCACTCACTCTTCGGTGACAAACAAAATCCCTCTACAATATGTGAGAAAATACATTCAGTGGCAGCCCACTGGTGAAGAAACACATGCCTCACATGGGATTAAGGAGTGAGAGTTTCAGTTATTTGCTTTTCCTACAGAAGCATCCCGGGCTACGAGGGAGGGAGTAAATCAGGCCTTTGACAGTATCAAACGCTCTGCAAGATTCCTCACTCAGTTAAAAAAAATTGAATTACTTTAAACAATGTAACAGAGCAAGCTAACTGTAAGAGTTTTTTTTCTTTTTTATTATAAGGACAAGAAAAGTTTAGTTGTAAAGCTACCAAACCCCAAGAAATGTGATAGCCTTTAAAGGTCAGGGAATTTCTCATGGCTCTGATCACTCTGATTTTAGAGAATACAGTAGGTGCTCATAAATGACTGGTGCCAGGAAGAGCAGGATTGCTAGCACCTCTTGGATCCCCTAGCTCCTGTCAGTGCTGCAGAGAGCACTGCCAAACCTTTGAGCCTCTTCTCCCCACCTGAAAGATAAGAACTATCTGTAGTGCTAGATAAAGGACACTCAGATTTTAAACAAATATTTGGATAAGTCACTGTCTTCAGCACTGGAACTACTGAGAATGAAAAGGTCTCACGTGGTCTTCTCAGAGTGTAGAGTGAAGGTTAAGGATAGAGGTGCTGGAGCAGACAGCTTGGGTCAAGTTTCATCTCTCCCACTTGCTGCTAAACAGCCAGTTCTTGTGTTTTCTATGCAAGAAGAGATGTGACAATAAGACATCTCAACTCGCACAACTTCTGCAAGGATTAATGAGTATCATCACTTAGAATGGTGCTGCTATGGTTTGAATGTGTCCCTCAAAGTGCAGGTGTTGGAAGCTTAATCCCAATGCAACAGCAAGCACCGGGAGGATATTTAAGAGGTGATATCTTAGGGGCACCACTCAGGGTGACATTAATGCTGCTGTTGTGAAAGTGGATTGTTATTGAGAAAGTGGGTTCCTCATTGCAGAAGTGAAGCAAATTCAGCACTTTTGCACGTGTGTGCCTTTTGCCCTTTTGCCCTTCTGCCATAGGGTGATGCACCAGGAGACCCTTAGTAGATGTGGCTCCTTGATTTGAGACTTCTCAACCTCCAGGGCAGCTTGCCAAATACGATTCTGTCACTGTAATTCTGGTCTCAGGCATTGTTATTGCACACAACAAGTGCCTGCCAAGCATGTATTGCTTTTATATGTTATTATTTCATGATGAGATCTCAACCTCAGGTAGCTACATTTCATCCCAAGGCAACTAAACAGGCAGCCAGCTGAAGTTATCTGGCATGCTGCCACCGCACTTGGTCCTCTTAAAAAAAAAAAAAAAAGTCACCTGTTTTCCCCCTTCTGCCAATGTCTTTGATTGGGTCCGGCTGCCTGAAAATGGGGAGGTCAGAGACAATCATCTGAAACCCAGAGGCACTGCTCCTGAAAGGTGAAGAAGCCAATGAACTAATACAAGTATTGTATTAGGCCAAAAATTGGAGGGACGGCCCATGATATCATCAACAGATATTCTAAGAAGATCCCAAGGCCACTGAATGGATGCAAGCAAGCTCAGTGTTTCAACAAATGGTGCTGGAACTACTGGCTATCAGCATGGGGACAGAGACGAGTGGGCCTCAATCTTGACTTCATGCCAAATGTAAAAATTTAGTCAGAATGGATCAGAAACCTACACGTAAGAACTAAAAGTATTAGGTGTTGGGGAAAACCACACATACAAGAAAAAAATGCTGAAACAATGGGTTGGGGAAAGACTTCTTACACAATATCCAAAAATATAAACTAGGAAAGACAAAACTGATAAACTCCAGCCCATTAAATACAGCTGCTCTTTGAAAGACATAAGAAAACAAAAAGGCCCAGGATGCAAAACAAAATGATAAGGAAGTTATACTAACATGACTTTAAGAACTCTTACAACTTACTGAAAGGAGCATTAATCCTATTCAAAAGTCAAGGAAAGGATTTGAACAAATACTTCACAAAAGAAGTTACAAGGAGGGCCACGTATGCACGTGAAGCAGCTCAACATCAGTAGACTTCAGAAAACGCAGATTCAAACCAGAACGAGACAGCAAGGTATTTCACTAAAATAGCTTAAGCTGACTGACAATAGCAAGTTTTAGAAAGAGTGTGGAAGACAGGAATGAAAACGGTTCCGCCACTCAGAAGCCCCGTGGGGGAGTCCCTTATGAACTTAAATATGCATTTATCACCCAGCCCAGCAATTCCAGCCCTAGTACTCATGAGAAATGAAGGCCTCTGTCCACATTACAACATACACATAAGCGTCCACAGCACCACTATTCATAACAGCCCCAAACTGGAAGCAACCAAAAATCCAGCAGCTGGCAAATGGGTAAACAAATGGAGATATAAACATCCACGGAATACTACTCAGCAGTTTAAAAAGCAAGCCATCAATATGAGCCACAACGTAAGAGCATGCAAACACATGCTAAGTGAAAGGAGATGATGACCAAGAGGACCACACACACACACACACACACAAACACTATCGCTCTATTTATATGAAATTTTAGAAAAGGTAATAATACAGTGGCAAAAGGCAGATTAATACTTGCCAAGAGCCAAGGGAAGGAGAGGGCTTCAAATGCAAGGTGACTCAAGGGAAATTTTAGGATGAAAGAATTTCCTACATGGTGCTTCTGATGCTGGCTGTACAATTATATACCAACCGAAATTCTTAAACTCAGCACTTCGAACTTGTGAACTTAAAACAAGCAAGCAACCAAGCAAAGATAATTCTTCCTGTACATTCTATGGGCTCTTGAGAAGCATACATAGTCTGTAGTCTCTAATTGTAAAATGCAAAGTACACACACATACACTGCACTATTGGTAGCACATCTTCTCTTTGAAAATTCAATCCAATAGGGTTTTAAAGAATTATTTATTTATTTATTTTGTATTAGGTATTGAATCTAGGAGTGCGTAACCACTAAATCACATCCTCAGTCCTTTTTTAATTTTTTGAGACAGGGTCTTGCTAAGTTGCCCATGGCCTGACTAAGTTGCTGAGGCTCGCTTTGAACTTGCAATCTTCCTGACTCAACCTCCCAAAGGAATTACAGTGTTTTCAAAAAGACTTGACAGGCAATGCCTTTAACTATCTCCCTACCAGTCAGAAGGTTATAAACTAGAAGACGTCACAGTGGAAACTTGACAAAACAAGAACATTTCTTAATTCCTTAAAAAAAATAATTTTAAGACTAAAACTAAAAGAATCTGTCACGTAAAAGTCAAGAAAAATAGCATGCCTGTAATTCCAGTGATGGGAGGCTGAGGCAGGAGGATTGCAAGTTCAAGGCCAGCCTTAGCAACTTGTCTCAAAATAAAATATAAAAAGAGCTGGGGATGTGGCTCAGGGGTTAAGCACTCTTGAGTTCAATCTCTGGTACAAGAAAGAAAGCAAGAAATATCCTACTCATAGCCAGAAACTTAGAAAGAATACCAGCAAACACATAAAAATACCTAAACTCACAGTTTCATTTAATTCACTTAAAAAGAGCACAGAGAAAACGCTGGCTCTCAGGGCAAGAAAAGACTGGCTCCCAGCTGGGCTCACCTCTGCAGCCCCATCTTTGAAGCCCTCGCTGTAGGTGCTGTCTGGGGTGCTGCGCTGGTCATCCTTGAGATAGGTGCTGTGGCTGGCGATGGAGGGCAGGTCATACTGAGCCTGTTCGAAGATAACCACACGCTGCTCCTCCCCATCTCCCCGGGTGTAGTGCCCAGGCTGGGTCATGAACACTGGTGTGAAATCTTCCGCTTTGACCACAGTGATTCCTGACACGGGGATGATGGCTGGGCTCTCGGCAATGTTGACGCTGTACTGTTCCCGCTTTGAATTCTCCAGGTGGTCTTGATTTAGGGAAAGGTTCACTGGAACAGTCTTTAGGACCTGCACTCGGTTTTCTCCTCCGCTCAAATTACTCTGGGCTTCACTGGTGCCAAGACAGTTTCTGTGTGTATAGACCCGCCCCCACCAACATGGTAGAATTAGGAAAATCACCACTTTGTGACTCTCAATAAAATACCTCAGGCAGGCAGCATCTGAGGGTGCTAAGGCCATTCGGGAGAAGGTGGACAGGCAACCTCAGAATGCAACGCAAGAGATCTTTGCATCACCAGAAGTAGGACAACTAGCTGTGGTGTGCTCCTGGTACCACCTAAGAGGTGCTGTTTCCCACAAAGCACTACTGCCCAAAAAGAGTTGACCCTAAATCTTATGGTGCCTTGAGATAGAACTTTCAGCTCTCGGGGAATACAGGATCTGGGAGAATGGTTTAAACACCCAAAACAAACCAGAATGTAGCACATCTTACTGCCCGAAATCTGTCAACAAGTCCAAGGCCCCAAAAAAGGAGGAAGGAGGATTGACTGTTCTGAATTTAAACGGATCAAAAATCCTAACAATCAAATATGATGAGTAGATCTTGTTAGGACCCTGAGTTGAACAAAATGAAGAGGCAGCAGGAGGCAACTGGACCTTGGAGGCATTTGATCATTGGCTGGGATCGTGGCAATAGTAAGAAAGTATCATTAATTGAGTTGGCTGTAGTAACGATTATGCACTTGTGTCAAAGGTCCAAATCCGAGGTTAAAGGTAAAAGGACATGGTGTTGGGATTAAAATGAAGAAAGAAAGGGAAAGAAGAAAATGGTAGACACCAAGGTGGTATGACAAAAGTTTGTCATTATGAATGCAAAAGTGGGATGAACATCTGGAGAGTTCATGTTACTGGCCTCTGTACTTCCGTAGATGGTTATAAACTCTCAAAAGTTTTTAAATACCAAAAAAGGAAAAAAAAAACACAGGATGAGCATGATCATTTAAAGGGTGGTGGGAGGAATATTTTTCACCATTCTGTGGGTTAAACTTGTTACAGAAAAAAGGAAACAAGCAATTATCATGAAAATATCTTCTCAAATTGAAAAATAATATGAAGACATGGATAGAAGAGCTCAGAACTGAATTACTTTTGGAGCTTAAGGAAGGGCTGTAACTGGACAAATAAATAACAAGTCTTCTGACCTCTTGGCTGTTAGAGAGAAAGGAAAGGGTTTAGAAAGCTAATTCTTGGCAGGTTAGAAAGGTTGGAATGAAATACTTTCATTTAGACTAAAGAATTCTGGGAGAGAGCAGAAGTAAAGAGGAACATATTAATGGAACATAGTTGATTAAAAATGATTTTACTAGGAAGAGCTCTGTTCAGAAATATTTGGAAGGGGGGCACTTTATTTATTTATGGACTATTCTAAAGAACATGGAATTAATAGATGACTTCCAGGAATCCTTGTCTTAGATAATCTGGGCTGGTTTTGTTTTTCATCTAATGCATGAGTTCTGGGGCTGATTGGCATCATTTATTGAGTGAAATGTTTGGATAAAATTATGTCTTCCAAAAATTGGGCTCTCCTGGCTCCTCTCTATAAAGAGGAAGTTCAATAGTCTCTGAGCTCACCTTTCAAGCAAGACTTGGTGTTTTTAGCTCTGACTTTTCAGATAAAACTTCAAAGTGAAGTTTGAGGAAAGAAGGGTTTCCCGTGAAGAATACCGACAGAAAAACACCTCACCATCTCTGAGTCTGTCACGGTTCCACTGGTGCAATAATAACTATTCTAGGAATAACGCAGACATTCTGGCTTTAAGCAATAAACTGTTCTCATGGTCCAATCAATGGAGTGGATCATATATAGTGAAGATTTAGAAATTATGTTTCATCTGATTCCAGTTAGCCGGATGATGCCAAAGCCCAGACCACCCATTTACATCAGCACTTCCTAAGCCTCATTGTGTAGAACACTGCATGGAATGTTAATAGATGCTCCTTTAAAAAAGAAACCCATGATAAAATCAGTGTTTAAAAAAATAGAAAAATATTGCCATAACAAGACCACCCTGTGCGGGCCCCAACATCATGAACACAGTGCGGGCCCCTAGGCACTCCTTCACCGGTTTAATTGTAACCTAGAATTTCCCAAACCGCTTTTGTGGAGTAAAAATCATTAATACTTGTGGATAAGGTCCTGCAGGCTGGGTGCAATGGGTTTGTCTACATTTCCCGATTCTTTATTTCATGTAAAACATGAATTTTGAACAAAGAACACAAGTCAAAATATCTTCTAGTGTTCTTATTAACACATAAAGAAGAAAACTACAGAGTTGTATAGAACTAAGTGAATCTTTATCATCCCATCACCAGGATATAGTCAACTCAGGCACCACACAAGGATGCATGACTGCGCCTCCGTCATAAAATTAACGTCAGGAGCTGATGCCAGAAAATGTAAGAAAGATAGCCAAGAAATGGGCAATGAGAACAAAATAAGAATTACTGTGAGCTATTGACTTACCTGTGACAGGACTTCAAATTGAACAACATCATAAGAAAATCCGTGCCATGAACAGAACGGTGCACTAAATATACTTTTTAAAAATTGGATGGTGTCATTGAGAGGCTGTTCTTTTCCCCAAGTGGCAACTTCTGTGTACAAACAGTTGTAACGATACCATGTTGGCACATGGCACCTTAATTCAGGAACACACTGCAGATCTCAATGATATCCTTCCAAATTACATTCAATGAGAAGTCTGCTAAGTCATAATTATTCTCAACAAGGCGGTTTATTCTGCACCTCACTGCCAGTTTTTTTTTTTAAGGCACTTCATAGAAATCGCAAAAATAACCACTGAAATGCAATGAGTGCTGTCTTTGTGATGTTTTAAGATATGCTTTAATAAAAACGGCCTCTTTTGCCTCTAATGCAGCAGGCAGGCAGAGCACATAGCCCACACTCGTTTTGCCCTGACTCCACTGTGATTCCTGGTCTAGGCTTGGCAGACAGCACAAGCCATCAGCTCGATAAAACTGCACCGAGGAAATGTCACAAGACCTGAAGTGTGTCAACCTCTCGTTCTCTGCCATCACTCCTGCCAGTGAGGTCCAGGGACCCCAGAGCAGCACAGAGCTTCAGAAAGCCCCTAATGGAACAGTAAATTGGGCACAGACAGCATGATCTGCAGTGGGTGGGGTACCTAGTTGCACAGCCCAGGGCAGCTAGGCATAAAATAAGATCATAATATCACACTAGTTTCTACCAAGGCCAGGTAAGATTCTGACAAGGGTGCTAGTGGGGGATTTTTATTTCTCCTGGCTTCATATTTCCATGTGAAAGCTTCTCCTAGCTAAACCCCTGTGGCTTCTCTCCATCCCACTGTAGAGGAAGAGATTTATATGATGGTGATTAAGAGGAAGAAGAAGGGTGGTTCCGCTCCTTTAGGTCCTCTCTTTCTGTTTGATTCATCCTGACCCAAGAGACAGGACCCTCTGCGGCCATACCATAGTGCTGTCAAGTCCTGCCTGGAAGTCAGGGCTGCAAATTTACAAGCTACAGATTCCAAGTCACATTCTCCAATTGGTTTTGTTAGACCTTATGTTGGCAGTTATTTTCCCCTTTTAAATCTCAATTTATCTGTGTCTTGGTTATCACCTGGAACCTGGTTCTTTTTTTTTTTTTTCTCTTTTTTTCTCCCCCCCGCCAAAGAAAGGGCTAGAGAGTGAGAAAGAGAGAGGAAAGAGAGAATCAACTTTATTTTTTCATCTGGCCTTTGTTTCTCCCTCTGACACTTAGTTGTGTATGTGGTGCTAGGGTTTGAACCTGGGTCCTTGGGCAGCAGCTGAGCCACTGCCCCAGCCCTGTCATCTGGCTCTTGACAGGGCGGAAGAGAGGTGGGGGAGTGACACAGTGATCTCCTAACAGCTTGCCCACCCTTGCATCTTCAGAGCACTCACACAACTCCTGGCCCTCCACCGGCTACCTCCCTTGGCTGAGAAGGAGCCTCACCACCTCCCTCAGCAAGATCGATCCGATCCTTCACACCTCACTCCCATGAGGCCTGGTGTAGTCACAGAGCTGCGGGATGGATCTGAAGCATTAATCCCAGCATGAGCTCCCCTGCCAGTGCATCTCCTCTCCCTGGGGATAATAAGCCTCCTTGGCAGTCCCCCTCATCTGAAGCGTTTGCTGATGACCTTCTGGATGCACAACCAAAAAACAGGAATTTTCTCTCCTAATGAGAGATTTGGTTTGGGTCTAAACTGGCAGAAAGATTTGGCAGAAAAGGCCAAATCTTTTTGACTCCATCACCTCTCAAGAACAAAACATATTAGTCTAATACTACTTTTTAAAAAAAGGAAAGAAGTTATTCCGGGGCCCAGTATACCTTTACACACAGCATACCTTTTATCCTGGTCTTCTTGACTGTCACTTCCTTTGCTGACAGACAGCAACCTCTTGTCTCGAGGAACCTGGAAACATCATCAATCATCAATCAGACTGACAGGTAGGCACTGTGACCGTGTGTAAACAAAGAAACTGCAGTGGAATGCTCTCTAGGAAGAAGGAGCAAATTTGTTACTGTCAGGGGACAGTAAAGAGTGAGTAGCCTAAGTGACAGTGACAGGAGACGCAGGAGAAAAGGTGATAAACAGGGTCACAACAAACACGGTTTGGCTGACCGGCAACTGTCTCTGGCCCTGATACCTCTGTGCCCTCCCCACTTTTGGCGTGGAAAGGGGGTTGAATCAGGACCTGGGCTCGTTTGAGCAGATAGAAAGCATCATGGAGTTACAATGGGCACCCAGTTAAGGAGCAAGGACTGACTGTCCCTTCCCTCTGATGAGAGACCTCAGGAGCCGTCAAGAGCAGGGGGATGGCACTGGCAGCCAGTGGGGGAACAAGCATCTAATATGCCTGGACCACCTATAACCACCCTCTCTGCACAGCTTGTGGACTTGGCTCCAGAATTTCTTCTTCCAGTGCACTTTCATTCTCACCTGAACTCTAATGGCAACACACTACCTGAAATGCTACTGCAAGGTGCTGACGAGGACACGCCCACCGGCAGTTTCCCAGCCAGCATCTCATCTCCCCACTGCATCAGGGATTCTCCATTCTACCACCGTTTCCAAACGCATCAATAAGTAGGATGGGAAATTTTGTTTTAATTTCCAAATTTCCTTTTAGTCAATCTCCTTTGCATCCAAAATGCATCCTCACTGTTTTGAGAGGAAAATGCATTTATGAGAAACATCCCTTTACTGGACTCCTTGAACAATTCCTATGGTTTCCACTTGCCCAAATATGTATGCAGGCCCAGGCAGCTGGACGTGGGAGGTGACAGCAGGGACACCAAGGGTCAAGACCTACAGCCTAATAGCCTGTTCTCACTTTCTTCATCTGCAAACTGGGCTTAATGATACCCCTATGTTTCACAGGTTTTTAGTAAAATTAAACAAGGTGATTTTTTAAAACATTTAGAGTGTCTTGTACTTTATAAGTATTTGTTAAAGTAAAATAAGTCAATTGCAAGTCCTTCATTTATGTCATTTTGAAAATCTAGAATGTACCAGGCATTGTAAATACTAGATAGAAATGGGATGAATAAAACATGCTTCCTGTTGTGCACTGAAGATGCACATCATAACGAAATTTCAATACCAGTACATCAATGTTCATTGCAGTATTACTCATAATAGCCCAAAGGAGGAGACAACCCAAGTATCTATCAGATAAATGGGTAAATAAAAGGCAGTATATCTATACAAGGGAATATTATTCAGCCTTTACAAAGAAAGAAATTCTGCTATAATATGGAAATTAGGTTCTTCTATGAATTAATCTTGAAGATATTATGCTAAATAATAAAAGGGCAAATATCGTATGACTCTGCTTATATGAGGCACCTAGAATAGATCAAAGAGATAGAAGCAGAATAAAGATTCTGAGGGCTTAGGTAGGAGAGGATGAGGAGTTAGCATTGAATGGGCACAGAGTTTCACTTTGGGAAGATGAGAAACTCCACCGACAAATGGTGGGGATGGGTGCATGACTTCTTTAATGCCACTGACTATGCACTTAAAAATGATTAAAGTGATAAATTCTATGTCATGCATTTTTCACCACAACATGTTTTGTTGTTGTTGTTGTTGTTGTTGTTTTTAAGAGAGGGACAGTAAGAGAGAGAGAGAGAGTGAGAGAGAATCAGTTTTGTTGTTTCTCTAACACTTAGCTGTGTATGTGGTGCTAGGGTTCAAACCTGAGTCCTCACGCTTGCCAGGCAAGCACTCCAACCAGAGACACCACTCTAGCCCCAACATCTTGATTTTTATTTTTTTTATTTTATTGTATTTTTTTAAAGAAGAGAGAGGGACAGTGAGAAAGACAGAAAGAATCAATTTTATTTAGTCTTTCATGTGGCTGTCACTGCTCCAACTATTTTTAAAATATTTAACTAATTAAGTCTGTTATGTTTTTTTGTCATGCCTGAAATTCTGAAAAGTTCACACCTGGGAGCTGTTATTTGGTAAGTAGCTTAAACTACAGTGAGAAGCTAGAGCAGTGGCCCAGTAGTTGAAGCGCTTGCCTGGCAATCCCAAGGACCCAGGCTCAAACCCCAGCACCATGTACACAACTAAGTGTCAGGGAAACAAAGAAGAAAGGCCAGATGAAGATAAAAATAAATAAATAAATAAATAAAATTGATTCTCTCTCACTCCAAAACACACACACACACACACACACACACACACACACACACAAATGTGTGGTATTAGAATTTTGAGACTCTAAATTATAAGAGATTGTATAAATTCAGATTCTTTTCAGTAAATACTATTGAACTAGTAAACAACATAATGTGCTTCAAATGTATATTTAAGAAACTTGAACTGCTTGCAAATAGGCTTAAATAAGAACATTTTTAAAATAGTGGGCATTCTAATGCAAAGGATATCGGGATTGTCCTGAGACAGTGGGTAGATTCCACTTGTTTGTCTGAATTATAAAATGTAAAATCTGACAGGCTTCACTGCAATGATCCTTTGATGACAGCTAAAGATGCCTTTGCCAGTTTTTGGACAGTGAGAACTATGTCTGAGGTGCCTCTAGACAAAGACAATAAGATCCTTTCAGGGACAATGTACTGCAACCTCAGAAGTAAGTGACCGACAATGGAATCTTTGACAAAAAGGATCAATTCAAGCTTCAAAAGGGGCATAAAAAGTTGATCAAAAGGTCTGGATCAGTGGCTCAGTGGTTAGAGTGCTTGCCAGGCATGTGTCAGGACCCAGGTTCAAACTCCAGCACCTCATAGGCAACTAAGTGTCGGAAAAACAAAAAAAACAGATGAAAAAAATACAATTGATTCTCTCTCTCTCTCTCAAAAACTTTTTAAAATGATAATATGACAGCAGTTGTTAACAATAATTTAATTTCCAAGTTTATACTAAAAAAGAGAGAGAGAGAATCACTCTTTTATCATTGACATATCACTTTGCCATAGGAAAAGGTCTATCTTCACAAAAACAAATTTAACTTTGTAATTCTAAACCCAGTATACACACACTGTGAATATTCAGAGAACAGAAAAAGGCCTCAAAATGATCATTGAAAAATAGGGTTTTAGGAAACAAGACCAATAATTGTTTCCATAGGCACTAAAATGTTTCAAGCAAAAGGGCAGCAAATCTGTGAAATGAAGAGCCGTAACCCTACTAAATCTTCGAAAATATTAATTCAGTACAAAGAGCTGTGGAAAACTTGGCTGCAGTTTGAGTTTTAAGCACTCCATATCCTGCATCACAAAATATTTACAGAAGGCAATATTTCAACTTTCCTTTAAATGTTAACGGATGTGTAAGAGGAGAGGTAATTCAGGGGCCACATTTCCAAATACTTAATTATCAATATTTACTAATACTTCAATTTTTCTCTGAATCTATGGGGAATAAAATACTTTTTAATAGTACTTTTCTTTTAGTCGCTGATTTTTTTTAAAATGTCATCAAATATAGATATCTAAGCCAGGTGCAGTGGTACATACCTGTCATTCCAGCAACTCAGGAGTCTGAGGCAGGAGGATTGAGAGTTCAAAGTCAGCCTTAGCAATTTAGCGAGGCCCTAAGCAACTTAGCAAGACCCTATCTCAAAATAAAATATGGGGGAAAAAAGTGGCTGGGAATGCGGCTCAGTAGTTAAGTATTCCTGGGTTCAATTCTGTGTACACAAAAAAATGCACGTGTATATACCTGAAATTAAATAAGTCAATATTTCTTTAAAGCCTTATTAAAGCTAGTAAGTGAAATATTAACATTATAAAAGTTAGAAAAATAAGTTGTAATGGAACGAACGATTAAATGAAGATCACTTTAGTGATATGTGACTAGAATTTTTAAGTGTGATTTTAAAAAGTTAAATTTTGATTATTTTTCTCTCCTAAAGGAAAACTACTTTCTAAGAATGAGACCAAAAAAAAAAAGCTGAACCTCAAGAAATGGTCTGGGACAAAAAGCAGTCTAATTTGATGAGATCTGAGCTTTAAAAAATTTTGAAAATTTCACTCCAAAACATTGGGAATTTATTCTGTATTTTTCTAATGAGATCTTTAGTCTGAAAGGATGAAGAATATGAAACAACCACAAACAGGAAAGAAGAAAGAAAATCCTACCATCAAAACAATTAGATTTTCAGGCTTAATTTTTTTCAAGTTTAAGTTACTTTTTTATTGTTGGGACATGAAATGTAATTTAGTCTGCAAAGCATCTTTGCACTTGGAACCCACTGTACCCCCCAAAGTTAAGATCATTCTCACTATGTCAGGAGTCATGTTGGGCGTTTCAACCATCAGAAAAGACCTGTCAACATCCGCCAAGTCTGTCTGTCTGAATAAGGGGGAAAGTCCACCTAGACCAGCCAGGGCACCAATGAAAAGCCCTTCATAGAGCTCTCCAGCTCTCCCTTACAACAACAGACACGTTCATTTGAGTTAATAATATCAGCCCTCCTGTCCACCCCTCGCACCTGTCACTCACCCTTGCTCATCATCCTAGATAAGGCTATAAGAAGCAGGGACTGAAGATCACTAAGAGAAAGAGTTTCCTGGTGGTTTTGTCTGAAGATGGTCTTCCCATGGTGGAGGCAGAAGGTGAGGTGGGATTCAGCGCTCATCCCAAAATAAGAGCTCACTGTGCCCAACTGGCTCACCTTTGTGCCAATTCCCAACATAAACCAAGGATGTTCACAGTCAAATTCAGGCAATATGCCCCCTTCTTCAGTAAATACTTGTTGATGTTTTTTTTTTTTTTTTTTTTTTTTTTTTTTTTTTTTTACATTTCAACAATTCTAAGAGAGTGGGTCACAAAGACAGAGCCTTGCTTCTTGTTGGATTTCCTGAAATATTCCTATTTTGTAAGTACAGTGTAGCAGTTAATTTTTTCTAATGTTTGATTTATTTCGCTTTAAAATTTCACTTTCAAAATAGAAGCTCAGTGTGCATTGAAACAGAGACCATAGGGATTGGAATTGCTGCCCCCTAAATTATTCCCTCGAAAATGGAAAACTCGAGACAAAACCCAAGAGCTAGCAGGAGCTTAAATTTTGGTACAGCCACACAATTTAATATACTTTATTCACCAAAGACCATAACCATAAAGTAAAAATGACAGTGAGGAAGTACTGGTATTATGATGTTAAGTAAGAATTATGCATAAATAATACCTATGAATGTGAGCAAAGGACATAAGAAATAATTATCCCAAAACTGGAAACTTCCTCTGGTGGGTGTGAGGTTGGGCTTCATAGGTGAAGAAGCAAAAAGGCAATAAGGACAGAAGAGACTGAATACCATGCGAGTCCCCCAGCCTGGGACAGGAACCTTTCCTCTGCTCGCATCAGTGGGAGGAGGAAGAGAACAGAACCCACCTTGTAGTAGTCATAGAGCAGGCCCAGGGCAGCAGCACTGTCCTCGTCCCCGTTGATGCTCATCATTGCCTTGGTCGCTGCTGTCAAGGGGTTCTCCAGGTACGACTTCCAGGCTTCATCCTCGCTGGTATAGGCTCTTCGGGTGTTGAACGGAGGGTCACCGGGCATGGGCACTAGTGCCACTAGTCTTTTATTACTGTGAAAACACAAGAAATGTGGAGTTCGTTATCAGGGAATTTTTCTTTTTGCCATTAATAAAATAGACTTTACATGGTTATGAGCATTGGTTTATATTGCCCCAGAATGGGGGAGAAGAAAAGGGGATATTAGAACTAAGACAACTACCACACTGCATTTGTAGAGTTTTTCACGCGGCTTTCATTGCTCTAACACTTAGTTGTGTACGTGGGTGCTGGGGTTTGAACCCGTGTACTTGCACATGCTAGGCAAGCGCCGTAACCACCGAGCCACCGCTCTAGCCCCTACACTGCATTTACAAAGACACTAGTTTTTTACTGTAAAATGTACTAAAGTCTTTAAAAGGTAGTATAAGTAACATAAGTTGGTCCCCTGCAAACTTGGCTTTCCATTTCCAATTACTCTAAGTAATTTTATTTAATTATTCTTCATTAATGAGAACTGGATAGAACCCTATGAGAGGAGGTTTCATTTAACTGAGTTCTAATTATAAGTGTGTACAATACATTAAATGTAATCAATACACTAATGATTATTAAAAATTGCTTTTATCTAGTTTAATCTATGTTTGACATTACCAGAAAATTATAGACTAATCTAAGTCTCTCAATTAAAAAGGCAATATAAATCATTTGGCAAACACAACATATTGCATGGGGATAATACTGCATAATAAGGATTGGAAGACAGTGATGAGACACATGGTATGAATCCGGCATTGCTATAGGACTGTAGCTTACCCAGATGATTAGAAGCTATGGGCCATAGAGACTATCATGGAGAGTAAGGAGTGTATCTGGAGAATTTTCAGGAGAGACAGAAAGAAGCATTCAGTCAATCATTTCTAGCCAGATCGACCTTGCGAAACTCCGCAATGGATTCGCAAGGCAAAGTCCTCAGGTGGGTGTGATAATGACTCAAATACCCCAAGACCAAGGCCTAATGTGTCATGTAAAACACCCTAGAGAAGATTTTCACTCATTTCCTGGCTCTTTTGCTTGGTCACTGAAGTGGAACCAATATGGAACAATGAGACATTGTATTTCAGTAACACCTACTTTGGCACACAGTAACATCACACAGCCAAGTGACAGGACCAGTTTAGGCAACACCAACAGTAATCAATGGAGATGCAGCTGCCAAGATCTTCTGATGCCCCTGTTTTTATAAGATGCCCCTTTTTTCTGACACTCCTTCCAATGATCTTCCAATAGTAGGTGGTCCATCAACTCCCTCTATGATAGGGAACTGGTATGAGCCCTCAACAAAGAACGTATTGACAGTCCTTTATATGCTGGCCTGCCATGTACTGGTTAAGGTCAGAAAACAACACTGACACTGGTAAAACAGGTCTGAGGATAGGGTGGGGCAGGTGGGAGATACACATTTAGCAGAGTAGAATTCTAAGATAGATGGTCTCCAGACATCTGGTTTGAGCTTTTTGTCCCAGTGGTTTGGTGGAGCTGATTAGAAAGAAAGAATATTGCCCCAATTGCAATTGAATTGAATTAAAAGTGAGAAATGAGGCAATGTAGTAACATGTAGTGACATGTAATAATAGCACAGGCCCTGGAAGTGAGTCCTTGCTCAGTCACCTACAATGGAGGAAAGCTGGTGGACATCTGAACTTCAGTTTGTTCTGTCTTAAATAGGGATAGCAACAGTCACTATTTACCTAGCAATGTGATTGTGAAGATCAAATAAAATAATTGATAAACTAGAGTACTGCAAACTGCATTGAGCTGTGCAAATGACAGGTATCACTACCATTGCACTGATCTGTGTTCCTCAAAGTTTGTGCATGTACCAATTTTTGGTAAAGTTGACTATAACTTAAAAGCACTGAAGATAATCATTAATGAAAGGGAAAACAAAGTTGTTCATCTAGCAATAGTCCTTAAATATTTGTGGAGAGCCCAATAGGTGCCAGGCATTGGGCTGGATGTTGAGCATGGAGGGTTGAGAGACACACACTGTCCTTACCACACTGCTTGGGGTCTAGAAGGCAAGAGAGAGTGCAGCTATCACAAAGGCTGGGAGCATGAAACCAAATGGACACTGCGGTGAAGGCACATGACAGAAGAACAACCTCTGCAGAGGATCAAGGAGGAACAGATCCAAAAGATAGGTCAGTTTTGAGAAGAAAAAATGTGGGCAATACTCTTTAAATTGAAGAATATATTTCATAGTGCAGAATAATGGAATTTTCTAACAACAGGAGCACATTTATATTACTTTGGAGAGTCTGCTAGAGAAATTTACAGATTTTGATCTAAGAATCAAATAACATTTCCACATTGTAGAATCAGATTCTGAACCCCAAGAGGCCTAGGTATCATGCATGCTTTCTAAGATGCTCAGTCCTGCAGGAAGGAATGAAGAACATTATAGTACAGATGCTCCAAGATTGATGGAAAGATCCAAATTCAGAATTCAAAGTATGGATTCTACTGAATGTGGATTGCTTCTGCATCATCATAAAGTCAAAAAATATCAGTCAAACCATCGTCACTTGAGGACCATCTGTATTTGCAGGGAACTCACTACTGAAAAAGACAGGGCACTTATTCTCTTTCATGCCTGAAAGAAGCTTCTATTGCTCTAAAGGAGGAGTGCTAACTACAACACGGGCTGATTTCTGAAAGTTCAGCAAGAAGCCCAGGCTGAGATGGTAGCCAAGCCTTGATTCACATGAAGTGCTGTCCTGACTCATTGGAGAGATTTTTCTTGTCTTCCTTCATAGGATCCTTACTCCCTACTGCTGAGTCTCCTGAATTGTTGACATCATCTGTGGCTAGCACAGATGTTTGCTCCTGAATGTAAGAGAAGCATCAGCCTTTCCCCCAGGATGAAACTGTTGAGGAATCCTTGTATGATAAATGGAAAGAACCACACGGGGAAATCACAATTTTACTGACCATTTCTTTTCACACTTTTAATGGCCCAAGGGGTCCTTTGTGCCCTCTTTTCCCTATGCAATGAGGTTTTTTTTTTCTTCATAGATTATAATCTCTCCAGTACAGAGCACTGTTGAATGAAGTTTGGTTTGATAAAAACCGAATAATCTCTCTTGTACACTGAGCAAAAATGTAGACTTGTACAGAAAGGAAAACTTCACAGAGCAAAGTTAAAAACACTTTCCAAAACTGATTTTTATTTTCATTCATTGGGAATGACAAGTTGGATTCTGCTTTGGTCACTTTCTTAAATGTCCATTGTGAATCTTCAGGTTTGCTGTGTTCTGGGCGGCCTTTGACACAGAACTGTGAGCAACAACTCTACACTTGCTACCTAGGTCCTTCTTTGAAGAAAAATGCAAATGAGCAACAGAGCATTCACAGCAAGGCTAAGGCCACATTACATCGTTTGTTTTCTTTGAGCCACTGTTTCATTTTGCAGATGCAGGGAACAAGGTTGAGAGCTGAATCATCAACTGAAGCAGAGGAAGACAGGGGCACTCACTCGACTGAGGCCATAACCTACAGGTCCACAAAGACTCTGCATCACTTTGCCAGGGACAGCCCAGGTCTACCTCCTCCTCCCTCTGCACATGTTTGCTGGGGAGGAGCATAGGGAGCTGCCACCTAAGAGCTTCCCCTGCTAAAAATATGTGCTCCTTGTAGGAAGTCAGTCTCCACATTCAGCTTTAATCTTAGCTCTTCATGCCTCTACCGAGTGCACCTCTTTGATCCATACTGAAATCCTCCAGAATAATATTCATACAACACAATTTTCTAGAGTAGAACTCTTCACTGCCTATAACATCAAGGCCAAAATATCCTCCACCTGACATGTAAGACCCTCCTTTGTCTGGCCTAGATCTACTTCTCAAAATTTATTTCCTTCTACTTGATATATATATATATATATATATATATATATATATATATATATATATTTAACCCATTTTTCTCTGCAGTTCCCTGAAGAAGCCCATTACCATCTTCCTGCCCTTTCTCAGGCTGTTTCCCTCTCTGAAATTTCCTTCTTGCTTCTCTCTATATAATAACTTCTCTTGGGGTTGGAGCAGTGGCTCAGCAGTTACAATGCTTGTGTGGCATGCGCAAGGACCCAGATTCCAACCCCAGCACCACATACATAACTAGGGGTTGGAGAAACAAAGGCCAGATGAAAATTAAATAAAATTGATTCCCTCTCTCTCTCTCTCTCCCCTGTCTCATAATAATAATAATAATAACTTCTCTTATCTAAGTCCAGCTGCAACGTTCTATCTGATAGAAAATGTTCCAGAATTTTCTCTGTTTTAGCCCCTCCAGAACATCCCCTTGGCAAGAACTCCTATGGCATGTGGATTTTTTGTTACATAATCTATCATTTGATTTTTATTGTGCAAAGAGGACTCATTCAGATGTCAGACCTCCCAGGGCACCAAGAAAGTGACTTCCATTCAACAAAACTCCCAGCAGCAACCTTGCCCTGCACCATTCTCCTTGGTCTGCCTTTGATTCCTGGCCAGTCTGTTTCAGTCTAAAATCTGGAAACTCTTCTTCTCTAGCTTTGCCTTTGGTTTCCTTTTAGAAATACCACGTTCCACCCAATTCCCCAGGGGATTCTCACAAACACATCTCTCCAAGTCAATTAACATACCTCACCACCTAGACTGGCCCTAGGCACTTACGTCTTAAGAAACATCTAATACAGGTCTTTAAAAATGTGTTCAATTATTTGTTTACAGAAAATGCTCACAGGAGATGGTCTAGACTCAAACCCTGGCTCTGATACTCACTAGCCTCAGCTTTCTTATTGTAGAGGTGTCGTTACACAATTAAATGTAAGAGAGAGAAGCAGGAAATGCTCCTAGCAGAGAACTGGGCACAGAGGAGTGCCCTCCCACTGGGCCACAAAGAAGGTTAGGGAAGAGCAAGATGACAGTTCATCTTCAACCACTCTTTAAGAAGCTTTTGTATAATTCTCAGGATTTCATGGCATCATCTCTGCCACAACCCTCCCCTGCCCCACACAGCCTTTGTCTTGAGATAGCATGAGTTCTGTTTTCCAAATATCTTAACTCATGTTCTGAGTCTTCAGCACAAATATTCATATTTGGTCTTCATCCCCTTCTGTTTCTTGTAGCTGATTCACTCCAGCCAATGGCTGACTTATATAATCACTTTGATTTCCTAGCAAAAAAAATCCCAACTGCATTCAGACCCCATACTAAAAGCAAAAAGGGACAATTGTTTTTCTTTTGGAATCTTGGCATTTTTTTCCACTAATAAGATAAGACTTCAAATGGAAATTAATGAGCCATTCATCCTAGGTAGGGTTAAAGTCACAATTTAAATGCCAAGGATACTAGCTCTTTCACTGCTGATTCCCTCCAGTAATATTCCTCCTTCTGGTGTTTGCTAGAGCCAAATCAGAAGAGATAACAGTCACTTCCCACTGGAGAACCAGGGTTGAAATGTATCAGGAAGTTTCTACCCTCAGTGCTTGTGCTCAATAACTCTAACCTCTTTCCCTTGACCTCACCTGTATAGAAATCACGGGAAATGAAATGAATTTATAATCCTGGGGTAATACTGATCATCTTCATGTGGAAGACACTTGTATTGGGAAAAGCTAAGATTCAATTAACTCAACGAAAAAAAATTATGTTGCCCTCCATCAAGTAAAATGCATAGATTTTTAAAATAATAAGTTATGAAAAAAAACGTATGTCTATGGAAATTAAGATAGTTCTGCTTTAGATTAACTAATTATAAAATACATTGATTCTTCTGCTGTTCTTTGGTGCTCCACCTTTGCTAATACCCTAAGCATTCTCTTAGGTCACCTGGTAGGTAACCCAGAACTGATAGGATAAGAATAAAAGGAGCTGTAGCAAAGGTACATCGCATACTAGAGATAAATCAGAAGGAGAAAGATATCTCAACAGAAAGCGGAAGGAAACAGAGAAAAGAATTTTTTAAATGGAGAGAATTTAGAAAGATGGTAACCCATGAAATAACTAAAATTGGTTAATGTGTGTATATATAAATCAAAATTCAAAATGCTAACAGTAACAATAGGTGAACTTATACTTTTTCACTTTGAAAACAGTCTTCAATAGTAATGTCTATTTATAGAGTACCTGCCATATGAAAGATGGTTGTAAGAGCCTTACATGGGTTACATCACATATTCCTTAAGCCAACCTTAAAGTCAGATATGACTATCATGCTCTTTATACAGATGAGGCAATTGCTGAGTAAGTAACTTGCCAAGAGTCACGTAGCAATCAGTGTCACACCTGGATGGCATCCCAGAGCATGAATTCTTAAACATCCTTCTCTGCTGCCAATTCTTGACTATACTCTCATAATTAGAAAAAAAATAAAAGTTGCTTAAAAGAGGGCACAAGGAAATAGACTAGATACAAGAGAGCAATATAACAGGAGATTTCTTCATGGAAATAACCGAGATGTTGTCCAAGTTCAGAGCAACAAAGAAACTGTGCAAAGGGGGAATCCAAAAGCTCCCTAGAGAGAGAGATTATTTATTTAAATTATTTGTAGAACGCCAAGGTCCTGGAACATTCTTTAGTGTGCATACCAGACAGGTAACACATATTTGTTGAGTAAATTATGTAGGTGATAGGTAGTAGATCCTTATTCATTTTAGTTGACATAACTAGAGGCCATCTGTTTTTCAATGTCCTATGGAAAAGATGTTAAATAATTCATATGATAGAAATAGAAATTAAAGAATTGAGAAATAAGGGAAATAGTATATTTGGAGAGCACGATTTTTATAGGAAAAAATATTTTATAACTGAATTAGCACGGTAATTTTAAAAGAATCATCTTCTCTAAGGAACTTACAGGGCTCCAATCTCTAGTATTAGGAAAGCAAGCACAAAAACTCCTTAAGAGACTTATAGGCAGACTTCTGTTTCAAAACTCTTTCACATGTTTACCTCTAAAGCTTATAAACAATGTGGAAAAAAGAGGTTTTAGTGCAATTCTCAAAGATGGAAAGCAGGAAATATTGGAATAAAAAAAGAAACCAGATGGGGCTGGGGCAGTGGCTCAGCAGCTGGAGCGCTTGCCTGGCTGTGCAAGGACCTGGGTTCAAACCCCAGCACCCAGCACAACATACCCAACAAAGTGTCAGAGAAACAAGGGCCAAATGAAAAAAGGAACAAAATTGATTCTCTCTTTCTCTCTCTCTCTCTCTCTCTTAAAAAAGAAAAGAAACCAGAGTCGAGATGGCTGTACCCCAACTCTGGTCTGGGAAGGATTAATGTGTAACTAAGAATTGGAGTTCCCACTCAGCCCAGAAAAGACTAAGGTCTTCAGCATGGATGGTCAAGTCAGTCCCTGTGCAACGCGCCCAGAGGAACAAGCTAAACAGTCATATTTCTTTTTTTTTCTCATTTTTATTAAGGAGGTGAGTTGTTGTACAATCATAAATGTGTATAAATTAACAATACGATATGCATTTGGTCTGAAACCAGAGTTTCCCCACATTGCCCACATCCTAGTCTCTTGATTCTTCTATATTATGCCCCTTTAAGAGATATAAATGGGGGCTGGAGCGGTGGCTCAGCAGTTCCGGCGCTTGCCTGGCAAGCACGAGGACCCGGGTTCAAACCCAAGCACCATGTACACAACTCTTAGAGCAACTAAGGCCACAAGAAAAACTAAATAAAGTTGTTTCTCCCTTTCTCTGTCTCTCTCACTGTCCCTCTATCTTAAAAAAAAAAAAAAGAGAGATATAAATGTCCATATATACATATAAGATTGTAAATTTTCCAGAATTAAATGATTGCATAAGTACCATTTGACTTCTCAGGCAGGAGTCTGCCTTTGAGGAGTCTTAGACCAGAGAGAGAAACAAAACCAACTTGGTAAAATGCCTAGAGTAACTTTAAACCACCATGAAAAACTGGGGGGAAAAAAAGGAAAAAATCTGCAATATCAAAGTTCTCTAATGTTTCCAACCCTCAATTTGTTCTCTTGGACCTCACTTGCACATACACAAAGGAGATCTCCAGGTCCCCTCAACACCTATGGCCAGAACATTCAGCAGAACAGCCCACCTTGGGGACAGTGAGCTCCACTCTGCTGATACACCCCTGCCAGCATCACAGTGTGGTCAGTAAACTCAACATTTTTTATATGAGAATTAAGAACCACTAGGTGTTTAAGGAAACCTTCCATGAATGAAAGAGAAACACCAAGATAAGCAGAACAGCTTAGAAGAATTAATGTTGGATACAGAAAATACTGTTCAAAAGAAGATACTGCATCCATAAGACAAGCACAGGCTTGAACACACAATCACAAAATGATATGCATGATATCTGAAGGCTGAATGGGAGAGATGGCAAAGAATGAATTAATAAGTGGAGAGATCAAAGGAAAGAATTAACCAGGTGCTTTCTTGTTGCTGTTTTTGTGGCACCAGGGATCAAACCTAGGACCTCTTGCATGCCAGGCAAAAGTTCTACCACTAAGCTGCATTCTCAGCTTCTAAATGAATAAAAGAAGAAATCATGAAACAAAGTCAAATGCATGCAGAGTGAGTCTGGAGTAATATTCTACTAACAGGAGCTAGAAAGCAATGAAGACAGTGCAAGGGAAGAAATAAATCATCAACGAATAAGGAGAGAAAGATCATCCAGCAGAAGAGGAACTTAAACCTGAAAATAAAGGGATCCCAAGTGCTGCTGGAAAGAGCAATAAGAAGAAATCTATCTATCCATGCCCTGGTGAAATTGCTATGCTAAAGCTAAAATATAAAATTCTACACAGACTTGAAAAAAACAAGGTAACTTTCAACAGAACAAGAAATAGCCAGCCAGTAAGCTTCTTATCTGTATCCCAAAACACTGCAGGACAAGAGAAAATGGATTTGAAAGTGGGGTTTTAAACAGCAGAAGATGATTAAGTGTGATAGAAAAATCAAGACATGCTTAGTCATGGAAGGATTAAAAAATTGTTCTGTTCATCTATCCCATTTGAAAGGATTATTCTTTGATTTAAATTGGAAAAAAAGTGTGCATGGATAGAAAAGAAAATCAGTACAGTTACCAGAGACTATCAAATAAACCAGTAAAATGATAAACTAATTTTAATGAATTTCTGATGATGGAAGTAAAATTTATGTCCCAAGGAAAGGGTTCATTAATAATGCCCAATGAAAATGAAGTATCTCACAGGTGATGGTAATTATTGAACATCTGTATTGAAGGTTTTGCTTTGTATGGAAGAGTCATAAATAATGATTAATTTCCAATGCCGACAGAAAATATGTTTAAATATGCATATTAAAAAGTTCATGGTGGCCCTGGCACAGTGACACATGCCTGTAATCTCAGTGGCTTGGGAGGCTGAGGCAGAAGGATCGCAAGTTCAAAGCCAGCCTCAGCAACTTGGTGAGGCCTTAAACAACTTTGACCCTGACTCAGAATAACATGTAGAACGGGCTGGGGATGTGGTTTATTTTTTACTGGTTTATTTTATAGTCTCTGGTTAAGCACCCCTGGATTCAATCCCTGGTACAAAATAAAAATAAATAAATAAATAGCAAGCCCATGGTGGGCTGGGGATGAGGCTCAGTGGTAGACCACTTGTCTAGCATGTGTACGGCTCTTTGATTTAATCCCCAGCACTGCAAAAACAAGGCAAAATACACATTTATTAGTAACAAATACTAAGAGAGGATGTAGAACTTCACAGCAAAATTCCCAGAGCAAGTGTGCAGATGCCTAGAGAAATCCGTTAGACATGCTGAGGGGTCTGGGAGGAAAAACAACCATTTTCACAGTACTACTAAGGCCTAAGGCATATTTGCCTTATTCACTGTGTTGACATTTGCATTCATGGTACGAAACTAGCAGTGAATGTAGATTCTGGTTCCTTACACCAATCAGGGCAGTAACATCAAACTGTACTGGAGGCCTGAAGTCCCAGTGGCTTGGGAGGCTGAGGTGGGAGGATCACAAGTTCAAGGCCAGCCTTAGCAACTTAGTAAGGACCTAAGGAACTTAGTGGGACACTGTTTCAAAATAAAAAATAAAAAGGGCTGGGGATGTGGCTCAGTGGTTAAGTGTCTCTGGGTTCAATCCATGATAGCCAATAAATAAATAAAATAAAATAAAACCTGTGCTTGAGGCATTACACTCTTGTGTCATACACTCAAAATAAAAATGAAACATACAGGGGCTGGAGCTGTGGCTCGGTGGTTGCAATGCTTGCCTGGCATGCACGAGTATGCAGGTTCAAACCCCAGGACCATGTACACAACAAAGCGTCGGAGCAATGAAAGTCACATGAAAAACTAAATAAAAAATCCTTCAGTCTTTCTCGCTCTCTCTCTCACTGTCCCATTTTCTTAAAAAAAGAATGAAACATACAAACACATGCTGCTTTCATTTGAGATGCCCTTTATGAAGCAGTATAGAACATGAATTTTATTATCCTCAAGCTTTGGGTACACACGTTCTTGATAGCTTGTGTGACAAAGCAGGAGATCCACACAAAACCCTTGGGGCTGAGAACTATACCCCCAGCCCAAAAGTTAATTTTTTTTTATGGAGTACTGCTTCTTAAAAACTTTGAAAATTAAGATCACATTCACTCAAGAGATCACAACTGAGCACCTAAGCTGGGCTTGTACTGCTCTGAGTCTAGGATCCAGTGATGAAAAAGGCAGATTCGATCTCTGTCCTTGAGAAGCTTTTACAGATGAATAGACAATTGTATGTGTGACAAGTGCAGAGGAGGAAGAGGCACAGGATACTAGAAGAGACATTCACGGGGATCATGCAGGGTCCATGACCAAATAAATTATGTATCTATGTGAAACTTACACAAATAAAGAAGCTTTAAAAGATGAAGGAGAAAAGGAGAGACAGATGGCAGGAGACTGAAAGCATTTTTCGTCCAGACAGGAAGTTGAGGAGTTTTATTTCACTTGTGTGTTGGCTTGTTTAAATTAGACCCTCAATTGAGTTCATTAAAATCAATTCTAGACAAATTTTTAGTTGAGCTTCACATTCAGCCATACAAAAATTATGGAATATGTAGATGAGTCATTAATTTGTGTTTGATATTAATTATTTAGGCATAAATATAACAGAAGAATCTGTGGAGAAAAAAATTTAATCATCTAAACATTAAAAATGAGTAGAGGTGTCAGGTGAAGGTCATCACAGTGAGGTTACACCACAAATCCTCTCTCTCGCAAGACCTAAAAAGGAGGATAAAAAATAGTGTATGTTTGTGGGTCTCAAAAATCTATTCAGTGCACAACTGAGGTGTCCCAGCCATGTTATACTTCTGACAAACGTAGCTGAAGACAAGAAACAAAAGATTCTGATATCAATGTTTCTCACCTAGAGCAGCAAAGGAGACAGTTAAATCAACAAGGGATAAGAGTGTTTGCTAATATCCTCGCAGTATGGAGGGAGCCCAGCGAAGGGTGAATGACTGCTTGGAAAAGCCTCATTCCATCCACCACGAGCATTTCATCACCAGAGATGAAAAGAACTTGGAGTCCTTCTAGCCTGGAAGAAGAGAGGAGGAGAAATGCACAATGATCTCAACTGTTAGAGCTGTGGCTAGCTAGGAGTGAATTGCTCTATTTGAAGGGTTAGTATGTAAAAAGGTTACATGTCATAGTGATGACCAGCAAGTGGACACTGGCAGAAATAGCCCAGATGAGAACTATGGGCCTGCAAAGTGGTGATATCTTGCAACTAAACACACAAGGAGAGACCAGAACAGAGGTGGAGTTCTACCAAGTGAGAACCAGATCTTAGGTGCTGACAGCCAGGGCCCTGGCCATCGTTCCGCCTTCCCCATATGAATGATTTTAAAGTGAAGAGCCACATTCGGTATGTGCAGATTAGGGGTAGGGTGATATGTGATGTGGGTGTTTCCACCTTGGAGCAAATGCACAGTTCAGAGAAAGCTACACTGTAGACATAGTACGAAATGACAGGGGACCAGCTAGCATCATAAATGAAGACCATGTTGGGACGGAAAGCTCAAGAATGCCTAGGGTCCTGCAGACAATGACTTTCCTGCTGTGAATAGTAGG
This sequence comes from Aplodontia rufa, assembly GCA_004027875.1. Lineage (NCBI taxonomy): Eukaryota > Metazoa > Chordata > Mammalia > Rodentia > Aplodontiidae > Aplodontia > Aplodontia rufa. The sequence goes on along the minus strand of PVKS010013240.1, from coordinate 6,503 downwards.
TGGGGGATGAGCCCAGATTGCCTAGTCTCTTCCACCCGGTGTCACCACTTCATGGCAATATGACGTTCTCCCAGCCTTGCTTGAATCAAGCAGATGCTAGCCGAACCAGCCTGCTAGAAACACATCTGGGGTTGCAAGAGGCAAACAGCTTTCCAGGAATCCTCACTGCTTCATTACTATGCTTCAGATGCGGTGTCAGACAACTTCAAACAGACCTGAAAGCCTAAAAGCAAACCCTATGTTGGTGCTCTGCTCCTTAGATTGTTTGATACTCTACAAAATCCACATCCTGCCTGTCTCATCTCTGAGGAAAGTGGGCATTTTAAAAAATTACAAGACTCCTCAACAGCTGTTAGAATATTGCCCAATAAAAATGCTTTACAGAGCTGAATCAAATACAACATGCAGACTGATTTCTTTGACAGAAAGAGGACACTGGATCAAAAGTACTGCCCCTGGCCCTGTTGGCCTTTGTGACTTGGTTGGGTTACTGTGGCAGCTGTTTGGATATATTCCCTGCACTTTTGTTGTGCTAGGGGCTTAGAGCCATCCAGAAGGGTTAGACTCAGTGGAAGAAGGAGCCATTGAGATTTGGATATTTAACAGAAGTGAAAACAAAATGGTAGAATGTGCTTGTTGATCTTCATGGTCAACTTGTCTGAACTGAGAAACTCCTAGTACACTGGGAGAGCACACTTCTGGGTGTGTCAGTGAGGGTGTTTCCAGAGATGATTGGCATGTGAGTCAGCAAACTAAGGGGTAAAGGCCTACCCTGAGTGGGCAGCACCATCCAAAAGGCTGGGGTCCCAGACTGAACAAAAGCAGCAGAAGAGGGAAGTTTACCCAAGGTCTTGCTCAACTCTTTTTTTTTTTAAGAGAGAGTGACAATGAGAGAGAGAGATAGAATCAATTTTATTTAGTTTTTTGTATAACTCACTGCTGTGACACTTCACTGTGTCCATGGTGCTGGGACTCGAACCCGTGTTCTCACACATGCCATGCAAGTGCCATAACCACTGAGCCACTGCTCCAGTCCCTGCTCAACTCTTCTTGAGCCTGTGCATTTTTTGCTTCTGCCGTTGCTCAGGGACACAATACTCCAGGTTCTTCAGATTTCAAAGGTAGATTTGTACCAGTGACTGCCCAGACAGCTTCTAGGCCTTTAGCCCCAAACTGGGGCTGCATCAGTGGTCCTCTTACTCTGACTTCCAGCTCCTTGGCCTGAGCACCTACTGGTTTCCCCAGCTCTCCAGCCTGCAGGCAGCCATTGTGGGACTATCCAGCCTCTGATGACGTAAGCCAGTTGAACAACTTCTCTCTTGTTAGTATATATGCATTCTGTTGGTTCTGTTCCTCCATGACTAATACAGTAGATAAATGCAGTAAGACTCTTTGAAGGAAGGAAAACTTGCCTTTGGGGAAGGGGCAGGGAAAAGACTACAGAAAGCTGCAAATGAAGTTGCATGATAATTTTCCCCTGGGAATTATTAACACAGCTCCAACATCCTCAGAGACCCTTTCCTTTTAACCCTAGTGACTGACAGGTATGACAGTGGAAATGGAAAACTCAAGTAACCAAAGCAGGGGCTCCAGAGCTCTACAGCCAAGCAAGGAACTTGGCATCCGTCCCCGGAAGAGGATGCTTTCCTACAGATGTGGAGTGAAGTCAGTACAGAACGTCGGCACACAAAGCCAAGCTCTCCGACCCTGCCATGTCTTCACAAGCCTAGCTCCAAGCTGGCCTTGAAAGGACCTACGAACTCTCAGCTAGCAAGACAGAAAAACAAACCATCCATACAAGAGGCATGTGGTGGAGCTAAACCTTTATCTTCATGTTTGGAAGTCAATAGATAACACCTAATATAGGTAGCTCAAGCAATTGCAGCAGGGGGCTGGAGCAGTGGCTCAGCACTTGGAGCGCTTGCCTGGCATGCACGAGGACCTGGGTTCAAACCCCGGCGCCACGTACACAGCTAAGTGTCAGAGAAACAAAGCCCGGACGGAAAAAAATAAAATAAAATGGATTCTCTCTTTCTCTCTCTCTCTCTCTCTCTCAATCTCTCCCTCTCTCTTAAAAAAAAGAAAAGAAAAGAAATTGCAGTATGAATTATTAAGATACATAGAGGTGGATTAAGAGGAAAAGAAGCCAAAGAGTAAAGCTTACCTGCCTCAGGATATCAGAATCCAGGCAGAAAAGTAGGTCTAAGGAAACTGCTATTTTTCACAAACCTTTCTCATTAGATTTGCTAAATTAAATGCAATCCCTTGATAAAAATAAAAATACATATTTTCAAAATACTGTGTGGATCCTATACAACATGCCTACAGCCCAGAGGCAGCCTGTGGTTAGCAGTTTCCAACCACTAAACTATAGGGTTTTAGTAAGAAGCAGTAGGTAAATGGGCACAGAAACCTCTTAAGAAATAGGAACCAAGTCCCCGTCGGAGAAGAGGCAGTAAGGCAATTAAATTCATAGATAATGGACCACAGGAGCTCCAATCCCAGAGCTGCTGTTAGCTCCTGAGCCTGGGCAAGCTGTGTCAGCACAGTCCCATCAACCTTGCAGGTTCAATTTTAGAATTCAGTGAGCTAATAATGCATGTAAAGTAATTAGAGTAGTACCTGTGACACACTAAGCGCTGTCTCTGTAAAGCTGTTAGCATGAAGGTTCAATATTATGAAGCCTTCTCTGGTAGTCACAACAGGAGTCCCTCACTGAGAGAGGAGTTTGAGGCTAAGCCCTTGGGTGCAAGCATCAGGTGTCCCTGGGTGGCCCACCTGCCTGGTATTGGACTCTCCCCTGATCCAGCCTCTGAACTGTCAGCAAGCTTGAGGGTGGGGAGGCAGGAGGGGGACCTATGGGGTTGGTGCATGAGAATTCTTCTACTGCTTGCCACTGAAATTTGAAAACTTGTACCCCAAAAAATCATGTGTTGGTTTCAACAGAGATTCCAAGGGACAGCAAAAGCTGAAAAGGGAGGAGAGATCCAAGCTTCCTGCTCCCACTTTAAACTTCCTTCCTTTCTTCCTTTTTTGTTTTTTTCCTGACTGTTGTACAGGACTGAAGCCTTGTCTTAAGTAAACCTCTACACTCATGAATGTATCCATGGAGAGACAGAAGCCCTAGGAGAGGGAGCGTAAGAGGGAGAGGGAAAAAAGACTTTCTAGGGATGAGGAAGATGAAGAGGGTGTTGAACTGCTTCGCTGTGATAAGGGACAGTTTTAATTTGTATGCAAAGTTGATGAAGTAGGACAAGTGACCAACCACGTGGAATATCCATTTGTGTGTGAGTGTACATATACGTTTGTAAATAAATGGAGAGAGAGAGCGAAAAGAGAGAGAGGTTTAGGGAGCAAGATGGAGAAGGACAGGGATGGTACTTAAAGGCTGAGATGCCCCCTCCCCCTTGGCCTAACCAACATCATTCTTCCTAAACATCTCTAGCAAGAAGCCACACCTCGGAACGGTTGCTCGCTGCACTGGTAGCGATTTCTGACTGTTGAGAGACTGACTTTGGGACAACCACACGAGTGCCCCTCACTGCTCCCCAGCTGGAGAGGACCTGCCCAGGCCTCTCAGGGGCAGCTTCCAGCCAGTGATGAACTGGCCCCAGATTCCACAGCAGGGCAGGACTTTCCAGTGGGCACAAATTAGAGGCATGAGAGCCTGCTTAGGTTGCTGGACCAAAAGAAGCTTGTACCCACCTCCTCCTCCTCTCTCCAGGAGGGAGATCAAACTCCCTAAAGATCTGGAGGCTCTCTTGGAAGCCCCTGCTCCCTCCCTCCATCCCCTCACAGAGACATTCCCCTAACAAAATCCTCTCAGGCTTAAGCTCATCATGGTGCCTGTCTCTAAGAGGATCTGGACTGACACAGGTGTAAACCGAGACAAAACATCTCCATTTGCACCTGTGGACCCCAGTTCTCTCTGCAGGAATCGTGCATGACTCTGTTCTGTGGCCAATTTCTCTAGACAAGACCTCATAAAGGCAGAGTTGAGCTGTCCTGTGTGTGAGTGTGAGCAGGCATGCATGTGTGCTTGTGTACATGTGTGTGTGAGGGTGGGGCTAGGGGAAGGTGAAGGCAAGAGACATAAAATCTGATAAAGAGTGAGAAGTCACAACCTCAGATACAAAGAAGGTCTGAAATCGGTTTCTTCCTGTGAAATACAAATGCTAAGACTTGGCCTCCAGTCAGCCTGAAGAGACAAAGGAAGCATAGAAGAAAGGGAAAGGTTAGTCAAGGACCTTCATAGGCCCAGGCAACCTTCAAGGAATAGATAATTCCAACATTGTTTGAATTACTGCAGAGCGTAATAAAACATGGAAAGTTTCCCAACTAGTTCTAATCAGCTGGCATAACATGGATATCAAAATGCAAGAAAGAGAGCAGAACCCCGTGGGTGCACACACCCAGAAAGGAGACCAATGTCGGTTACAACGACAATGACAGCGAACGTTTACTGAGTGTTTCCCATGTCCCATGAACTGTTCCAAAGATTAGATATCTCACCCCAATGCTGGGAGGCAAGGCCTCTATTATCGGTCTTTTCATAGAGAAGAAACCGAGTCACAGAAAGATTAAATAATTTACTCAAGGTCATACCAATAGTAAGCAGTGGGATTAGTAACATAAAGTCTTTAAAAAATGTGCATCAGCTGAAGGTGTAGCTCAGGCATAGAGCATTTGCCTTAGCATGCATGAGGCCCTGGGTTCAAATCCCAGCACTCCCCATCCCCTGCCAAAAAATAAATCATTTAACAATTAAATATAATTTGAAAAAGAAAAAAACAAAGCCTGCTCAAAGTTAAAAAATTTTTTAAATCCTCAAAAAATTGATGAACTGAATTTATTATTAAAAACAACAATCATAATACATCATGACCACATAAGGCCTATTGCAGGGAAGTAAGACGGTTCAAAGTAACAGAAAGAAAGAAAATTATGAATATCACTTAACTGAGAGGACAACAGAGAAAAAGCTCAATATGGAAAATCTTTATTCATCGCTGCAAAGGACTGGATATTTGTGTCCCTCCAGAAGTCATATATTAAAATCTGATCCCCAACGTGATGGTATTTGGAGCTGAGGTCCTTGAGGAGGTAATTAGGTAATGAGGGTGGAGCTCCCAAGAATGGGATTAGTGCCCTTATGAAAAGAGGCTAGAAAGCTAGCCAACTGGGGAACGGGCCTGCCCCAGAGCCACAGCAGCAACCTGACTTCAAACCACAGCCGAGGAAACTGAGGAACAAACGTCTAATGTTTATAAACCACCCCGTCTGTTATAGAAGCCCAAACGCACAAGGACCACAGCTGAGAGACCTGGAGCACCATCATGCTGTGACACGTTGAAGGCAGTTTTTGTATGAAACAGCTTTATCATCCTATTATTGTTGGGTATTTTTTGTTTGTTTGTTTGTTTGGGTACCAGGCATCACTCAGGGGCCCTTAACCACTGAGCCACAACCCTCACCCTTTTTTTTTTTTTTTTTTTTTTTACTTTGAGACAGGGGCTCACTAAGTTGCTTAGGGCCTCACTAAATTGCTGAGGCTGCTTTGAGCTTGCAAATTTCCTGTGCATGTGCCACCATGCCTGGATGCCATCCTAATTTTCAACGGTGTACATGAAACTGTCCTATGTAAAAGAGAAAGATTTAAGAAATCTAAATAAAAGGAAGAATGGGAAGGGCCATTATTTGTAAACAGCATGATAACAATAGATAACTTGAGATTCAGTAAAATAAAGAAGAGGGCAGATGGACGGATAGATATTAGAATACGAGTTCAGTCTTTTCAAAGACCAGATTATAATTAATGCTGAAACCCTGAGGACATTAGATAACCATTCCACTGTCAACCCTGTTAGTCAGTATTCGTTAATGTTGTTCTGTAATGACAGGATCACAGTATTAGAGATGAAAATAGAAGGTACATAAACTGTAAGAGGTGAATAAACATCATTTGCATATGACATGACATCATGTCCAGAATACCCCAAAGAATCAACAACTATTATAAACAATAAGGCAATAAAGAAAAGTGATAGGATATAAAATAACATTTAAAAATCAAAATAGTTAATAAACAATAAAAAGGCCAGATGTATATGAAGAAAATATTTTAATGACGCTTAGTAACATCAAAGATTTAAATACATAAAGCAAAATTCTTGTAGGAGTACCCAATATTAATGTCCATTTGATACCAAAGTTATCTAAAAAGTTAATGTGTTATCTCTCTCACCCTCTGCCCCCAAAAGAGGATTTCTTGAGAGTAACAGAAGTTCATTCTTAAGTGTATATGAAGAAAAAAGCAAAAATGTGTAGGAAGAGTTTTAAACAGAAGAATAATGACGTAACACAGCACTTTCAAGTATTGAAACATTGTATAAGTTTAGATTCCTAGCAGAATTGAGAGTCAAGGAACTGTCCCAACGTCACCTAGGAAGTTTATGTACGATAAAGGTTGGATTCCAAATAAGTGGGGACAATATGAGTCATTC
>PVKS010013239.1:26213-44343 GCA_004027875.1 Aplodontia rufa | reverse complement strand
AAGGTTATTCAAAGTATCAAGATTTGTTATTTTCCATAACAAAAAATAGGAAAAAATGGTAATTTCAGGAGGAGGTAGGCTTTAGGAATTACCAACATAATCATTACACGCACTTGGATAGGAGTGAAAACAGCTCTAGCCACAGTTTGTAGTAATTAGGGCAAACCCTTCTCACTCCTTATAAGCAGTTTTCAATTTTCCATTTACTTCATGGAACCATCATAGTACCCTGTCCTCTTCAGAGATGTTTGTAAAACACCAAGGGTCAGGCACAATGCTTGGTACACAGAAAGGGGTTTGATATTTTTTGAATGAACAAATTATTGAACAAAATGAACACAATGGGCTCTCAAACTTTCTGCTCCCTCTTGGGTACACTATTATGCCTATTATGTGCTTTGACACTTCTCCTTGTCAGTCATGATGTATTTCCTTTCCTTTATCCCTAGAAAAGCCTTGGTCCTTCTTTCTTCCTTTAAAGATCTAGAATCTATAATTCCTCATTAAATAATAAAAACCCCCATTTCCTGGGCCTTCCCTATGACTCTAGCATGTCTCTCCTGAAGCAGGAATTGACGGTGGCTGAGGGTGTTTTAAGATAAAACTCCTAGAAAGCAAGTTCTGGCTCCCTCTGGGTTATCTAAATACCTCACTCCCATTCCTACTTACAACTAATTAATACATGAGCAATATTATCAATGCCACGCCAACATTTTATATATCATCCCACCACAGCTAACTTCATAACAATGGGGGAAACATGGGGAAAAAAACTGATCATTCTTCTGTATGTCTAATAAACTGAGTTCAAATATTTTGTGTATGAAATGATTAAACATGAGGGCAAGGTGGTGCATGCCTGTAATCCCAGCGGCTTGAAAGACTGAGGCAGGAGGGTCTAAAGCCCAAGACCAGCCTCTGCAACTTACCAAGAGACCCTGCCTCAAAATAAAAGGGTTGGAGATGTAGCTGGGTGGTAGGGCACCTCTGGGTTCAATCTCCAATACAGACAGGCAGGCAGAAACACCTAAACTCTTCACCTGTTCTAGGATATCTGATTCGGCTGTCCATTAGTCTATCTGATTAGACTATCCATCAGTTTTTTTCCATGATAGATTACAAATATGTATAAATTCAGTTTTCAGGGTCTCTTGCTGTGAATGTAGAACACTTTTTACAATAATCTGCCAGAAAGCCTGTACTTGCAAAATTTACTTACATTTTAGTTACTTGTAACCTACTTTGGTTGGCCTAATGGCAAAACTGTCTCCTGTTATGACAGTGAATGATCTGGCACATGATTTATTTCTGATCTTGATTAGACTCCTGCCTCTATGTCCCAACAATAATCTTCCTCCCCAAATGCATTAGAATCTGACACCCATGTTTGTTCTAACACTGCAGGAAAGGGAGAAAACGTCAAAGCACCTTTTTTTCCCCTGCTACCAAGAAGCCAAAACTGTGCCTTTCTTAATACCTTTACCGTTCAAAAACCAAATTCAACATTTACAGAGGATTTTCCTCCAGGCTTAGTAGTTAGTCTGGTGATGGTCAGATTCTGCCCCTAAACGGACCAATCAGCAGACAATTCTCCTAAATACCATCAAAATACTATCTATAATGCTCAGTGAGATTCTAGTGCAGTAGAAGAAAACTTTGATAGTGTATTTTTTTAAAGTACAAAAAGAAAAACCTGTTAAGAAGTGCAATTAGGCAGAAACATGTATTTAAATATTCCAAAAAATGCACCATCGTATATTAAGCTAAATGCTGACTCACTTATCACTTGAAATTCTTTAATCTAAAAAAAAAAACTGCAAACAAAATTTTTTTTAAGAGAGAGGAACAGTGAGAGAGAAACACAATCAATTTTAATTAATTTTTCACGTGGCCTTCATTGCTCCCAGACTTCGCTGTGTACGTGGTGCTGGGATTTGAACTCTCTCCTACTCGCCCATGACGGGTAAGCATTGTCAGCCCCAAAACTGCAAACAATTAAGATATTGGAAGTGAAGCAAGATCGATGCACAATTAAAATAACCAAAACATTTCAACTTTCTAAACGGTACACGTTGAACTACTCGGTCAATATCAGAATGTCTCAATTTCAATTTGTATAGTCTACAATATTAAACACTAGGTTGAAAAATCTGACATCCAACTGCAAAATCACAAAACGATATAGAAATCCGAGTAAGAAGATAAAACCTGAAACTGCCAAAATGTTTCAAATCTCTGTGAAATTCCCTGAGATGCTAAATTAGAGACAAAAAAATTAGGTTCGAAGGATACAAAGTTTCATTTCCGTTAGGACCAATAAACACTGAATCTCAAAGTCTTGAAATATTCTACAAACATCTTTAACTCCAGCGTGGATCTGAATCTGACCAGTTGCCTCTTTTTCCTTGTTTACACCAAGTGCAGGTTTTGAAGACAACTCAAAATGGAATTCTGGCTCCAAAGTGTTACCACCCCTACACTTCGCCCCACAGGCAGCTACTTAACAGATAATAAGGAATTCAAGTGCAGGGCCTCAAGGTCTTATTTCCATGCTAATGCACCGCTACTTGCAACATAATAATTAAGGTTTAAGGGGGTGGAGAGGGGCGCTTGAGGAAAAGTGAATCTCCTGTGATTTAACTTTTTTACTTCTAATACTAAAGTTGCAAGAAATTACCCAGTTGCCAGTGAAAGTTACAACAGCTCAAATTTGCCGCCGAAACAATTGGTAAGCTTCGCTCTCTAAGGTTGTTGGTGGTGGGGTGGGGGTGGGGTTCCCTCTACCTTTTCAGCTCGAGCAGGCGTTTTCCCCTACTCACACTGACGCGTTTAAGCCCCCCGAAGCCCCCAGAGTTGAGCCTCCTAGCATTCCTCCCCCTCGAAGGTCAGCGGGAGTGATTTTAGGAGGCTGGGATTCAAAAACTGCATGCGTCTTTAAGAGGCAGCAGGTGCGGGCATCGCTGGGACCAACCGAGGAAGGAAGGCAAAAGTTCGGAGAAGCCTTCCTGCAAGCCCAGCACTAGAACCACCCTTCCAAAGCGTCCCAGGGACTTCGAGCATCCCTGGGCGGTCATCAGAGCCTCGAGCAGGATGCGGTTTTATCTCGACAGTACGAGCGCCACCGGGCGCCCCAGCCTGCACAGATCCGCGACCGCTCCGCACGCCGCCCAAGAGCAGCGCACCACTGCCCTCCGGGTCCGCCAAGGCCCCCGGGCTCGACCCGCTCCAGCCCAGAACCCGTGGCCTCAGGGGACGCGGCTCCTCGCAGCATCTCCGGGCACTCGGGAGGTGGCCCCCAGAACGCTGGCCCGAGCATCGCAGGACCCACCGCAACTTCCCAGAGGCGCCAATTCTAAATTCGCCGGACCCGCCGCCGCCTCCGCGCGCCCCTCGCCTCGCTCCCCTCCGTCCGTCCGCAGCCCCCTCTCCCTCCCTCAGGACCCCCTGCGTCCTGCGCGGCGGGAAAGCGCCGCCAGGTGCCTCCCGGCCCCGGGGCTCCCGTCGGACGTCCGCTCCCGCAGGGGGCCCCGCTCCGCCAACCGCCACGGCCGCGCGCCCACACGCACTCACCGGCCCGAGCCGGCGCGGCCATCTTAGCGCGCACCCCCGGCCCGCGCCCCACTTCGGCCGCGGCCCGGTCCCGCGCTACGTCAGCGCTGACGCCACCGCCCCGCCCCGCCCCCGCCGCGGCCCCACCGCCGGCGGTCTCGGCGCACGTGGCTCTGCGCGGGCTGCCCGAGCGCCTCCCGGGCCGTCGCGGCCGGAAGGTGCCGCCAGGGTGTCCTAGGTGCAGGTGAGATGCGGAGTGTTCCGCAGGCATCCAACACGCACCCCGAATTTTTGCCATTCACACAGCTTCGAATTGTTGGGCGCAACGCGCGCCTGTTTTCCGTTACCTTCAAAATCTGCTCCGTTTCACGGGCATAGAAATTCCTCCAGAAAATCTTTCCGCCCCAGCAGGCACCTGGGAGTAAGCTGCCGTGGCAGGGACTGCTGCGAAGTGGGCTTCCTTATGCAGCAGTTGGGTAACCCAGGGTCCAGAGTGGGGAACGCAGGCCGGGGTCAGTGGCACCTATAGTCCCAGCTACTCCAGCTGAAGCTGAGACGGCAGCATCACGTGAGTCGAGTTTGGGACTGCCCTGGGACACAGAGCAAGTCCCCAACACAAAACACCAAGTTTAAGGGACACCAGAAAGCACCTTTGTCCAAATTTGCCTAACCTGCAATTTCTAATTTAGAAAAATGAAATCGAGACCTTAAACAAGGAGAATAGACTGAAGTTGGGTGGGGAGATGAGATCTGCAGGAGAAAGTCAGGGCTACAGGTACATTAAAAAAAAAAAAAGTCATTAATATGTACTCTTTGCTCAGCTCTGAGCCAGTTCTACCACAGGTACCCTGTGGGGTAGTGAAAAAATTGAGACTCTATTCTCAAGCGAGAGTTTCAGAAGCTACAAGACAAACATGCGAAATTAATCTGTCCTTGGAGCGCAAAATCTTGCAGTGAGAAAGGTGGACCAAAAAAACCTGTTCCTGTCTTTAAATCAACAGTAACGTTCTAAGGAGTATCTTTTATGTTTTGACCTGGAGGAAAATGAATACACAATGATATATACAGGGTGAACTGTCTAAACAAAAGGAAATAGCTGAAGTCTGGCGTAGTAACCTTTGGGAATTCTTAGGTAGATAAAATACCAATAGGGGCTAATCAAGTCATATTTGAAAAAATATGTACATGAAGATTATAACTAGATAAAGTATAGTTATGCAAATAAAGATTAAAAGAATGAATTTGGAAAATTTAATGTTCAAACATTTCCTCCATATATTTTGGCACACAATAATCCCGATTCAATACTGTCTCCAGTGTACTCCCTCCAGTTCAAACACATAAAACTGAAGTCTTCTAATCTTGCCCACCACCTGGATACCTAAAATTACTGAAGCATTCATTACATGATCTTTGGGGAGGGGGGCTCCTGTTCACTGGGGAATCTAAACCAGGACTTGGAGGGAGTGCTCCACCTTTGAGCTACATCCCCAGCCTCAATCACATCTCGTAAGAGGAAATATTTCATCAAATATAAGTATTTCTGACATACAGAATGTTTTTCCTGTATTTCCTTGAAAGAAATACCAGAAAGATCAAACTCTTGTTCTTTTTTAAATGCCATTAAAGCCATTCTGGAAGTTGCTTTGGCAGATTCAATCAAGAGCCTTGATGCTCCCTCTGCATCTAGTAATTTTAGTTGTAGAAATAGCTTATTTATCTGAAACTCAGGAAACTTAGAAGGGCATCAATCTTAGTGTTATTTAAAATAATGAAAACCAGAAACTGTTCATTCAGCACTATGGAAATGGTTAAGCAAATCTGGCATACCCATATGACAGATTGCATAGATTCAAATCTTATTTTCAAAAAACGTTAAAGATATGTAGGCCAGCACTGTTCCGGCTGTTCCAAGAGGCTTCTTCATAAATTACCTTACTGGTATTACATAATCCTGACTCCCTATTGCAAAAGTTTATTGGCTGGGATGGACACTAGGCCCAGGGGCAATCCGTGGAAGCTTGTTAAAGCTCTGCCCAGACACTAAGCAAGGTGAAGAGAGGTTGAGGTAGACTGAATAATGGTTTTCAGGTACATTGAGGTGAAATGACACCTAGCAGCAAAAGTCACAAGAGAGCAGGAGTATAACCAGAGAGCAAGATGCAAAAAATATGTTTGTATACATTATATTCATGTTGAGCAACACCTGGAAGAAATCCAAAATTTTAATAATGGTGGTCAGGGGGCTGGAGCGGTGGCTCAGCGGTTTCAGCGCTTGCCTGGCAAGCACGAGGACCTGGGTTCAAACCCCAGCACCACGTACACAACAAAGTGTTAGAGCAACTAAGGCCATGTGAAAAACTAAATAAAGTTCTTTCTCTCTCTCACTGTCCCTCTCTCTTAAAAAAAAAAGTCTTTTTAAAAAAAAATAATGGTGGTCAGATTACAAGTGATTTTTATTTTTCTAAGTTTCCTACAATGATCATAATTTAAAAAACAAACAACAACAACAAAAAACTCTTAAAGGGGGAATGTAGCTCAGAGATAGAGTGGTTTGCCTAGCATGTAGGAGGCCCTGGGTTAGATATCCAGCATTGCAAAACAAAATACTGTTTTAAAGAGTTCAATAGAGATTTCGGATATAGCTCAGTGGGAGAGCACTTGCCTAGCAAGTGTAAGGCGGTAGTGAGAGTAGTGAGACAGATTAGGAGAGATAGTATAAGGGCTAGGTAGTCAGGACAATAAGCCCCATTCAACCACACCTAGAAGCTAACTGGTAGAGAGCCATTAATGGGTGGGCGTGCTCAGAGCCTTCAAATGTAAAAGACCGTGAGGCTCACCTGTGGGAGCAACTCCTTTGTCCCAGAGGCGGGAAAACTAAGAAGTGGGGGTGGACACAGATGGGAACTAGGAAAGATTTGCTATCTGTTTTGCATAGATTTTAACCAATGATTTTGGTGCGTACTTTCAATGCCTGTTCTGCATAGAGCTTAACCAACGATGTTGGTGTTTTTCTCAAAGCCTGCTTTACATGAATCTTAAGGTTCATACCCCAAACCAATATAATCCCTGGCCTAACATATATCAAATGGTATCCTGCTTCCAGGTACCCCTCTGCTTTGTGGAGACTCTGTTCCTTCCTTAAATAAATCCTATTCCTTTTACTCTTTCCATCCATGGTTGTCCATGGATTTTATTCTTCAAATTCGCCTGAATTCTCATGGTGTATTTCCACATCAAAAACCACAACGGAATGCTCAACAGTGTGTGTGCAGGGGTGGGGGGCACCCAGCTCTTCCTGGGTAGCTGCAGAAACCTTCAACCAGCTGCAAACACTAGGAATGGGCTATTTTGGCCACAGAGCTGTGCAGTGAGTCCAAACTGCATTGCATTTGCCATCGGGAGCAGAGAATCCGTCCTCATCTCAAAACCCCAGCATCACTAGGTTCAGTCCCCCAAAAATTAAATAAAATGAAGACCACCAGTGGTTGAGAATTCCAATCAAACTGTTCAGCCAACAGAAGTTCAGAGAAAGGAGAATTTTTAAAATTAAATTTATTTTTCCATATTTTTATTGGTGCATTATAATTAGACATAATGGTGGAATTCGTTGTTACATATTTGTTCATGCAGACAATATAACAATTTGATCAATATCTAAGCCCAATATTTCCCCTTTCACTCTCCTCCTCCCTACCCCTGGTCCCCTCGCTCTAGAAAACGGAGATTTTCCTGAGCTTATAAATGGCTTCACGAAAAAGGTGATACTTGGGCTGGGTCTTTAAAGGCTAAAATGATGTGGATAAATGAAGGAGGAGGTGAAATGGGAAGAAAACAGACAAGCTGATGTTGGCATACTGTGTAGGAGGGTACTGAAGAGACTGTCCTTGATTAAATGTCTTATCGGAGATTATAAGCTAGGGAGAGGTGCTGAGTGGCAATGGAGGAGCCTGGAGGGAAATCATTTGATGATTATTATTAGCATTTGTAATTAAAGAGAATGATGGTTTGTTTTTGTTTTTGCAGTGCTGGAGATGGCGCCCAGGCCCTTGTGCATGCTAGCCAAGTGCTCTACTATGGAGTCACATCCCTCACCCAAGGATAATGGTTGTAGAATAGATGTTCCTTTATTGTTGTTAATATTTATTTAACTTTTAGATTTCCTCAGCTATCATTTTATTCCTGACCTTCCCTTCCTAGGCCTAAATTATGGCATACTCTAGCTTTTTTCCTGAGCTCTAGAACCTCCCTCTTACAGTTATTTTTATGTAGCTGTCTTTCATTCTTATCCTTTAATTTTCATATTTGCTTTTTACTCATTAAATTTAAGCTTTTTATTATAACGTTTAAAACAAATGCCTTCTTCCCCTTCCCACCTTTATCAGCTGATGTCTCCAAACTTACCTATTCCATCCTCAAAAACCAGTCTTTCCTCAAGCTGGCCTTTCGTCAGCTAAGAGGTCAGCCTCTTTATGGTCTTTCACACTTCAGGCACTTCCCATCTTAAATCAGGGCAGATATTTATCTCTTAAGTAGAAAGTCCTCCAAGTTTCACTCCTGCAAATCTTTACAATCAGTCTCTTTCAGGGCTGGCTGAAACAATCACCTCCAGGAAACTGCTCTCCTGGTAACCCGGCTTCCAGCTTCACATCCCCCAAGCCAGCAGCACATTATTATGCAGTCACTGGCTTTTGTTCTGAATTCTGAGCCTGGCTCTATTTGTATTGTGACCCCTTTGGGGCAAGAACTGTGTCCTTGCCCAATACCTCTTCACAGCTCCTACTATAGCCCAAAATACTCTTAAGATGTCCAGTGAATTAAGCATAAGTTCCCTAACGTAACATCAAGTGTGGAAGTGTTATGTAGGGGGTTTCCCTTGTTTTCACAGTCCTCAAACTGGGAGAAAGGACAATTTGCCCTTTCCCTAAGATGAGCAGTTTTCTTAAACAATTTACAATACCCTCCCCCATTCCCCCTGCTGGGGATGTAACTCAGGGGTGCTCTGCCGCTGAGTTACAGCCCTGTCACTTGTTTTTTTTTTTTTTTTTTTTCCTAAAGAGAGAGGGACAGTGAGAGAGAGATAGAGAAAGAGAGAATCGACTTTATTTTTCATGTGGCCTTCGTTACTCAGAGACTTTGTTGTGTACGTGGTGCTGGGGTTTGAACTCGAATACTCGCACATCCAAGGCATGCTCCGTAACCGCTGAGCCACCGCTCCAGCCCTCCCTGCCACTTTTTATTTTGAGACAGGGACTTGCTAAATTGCCAAGGCTGGCATCGAACTTGCAGTCCTTCAGCTTCTGCTTCCCTGGTAGCTGGAATTACACTGTGGCAGATTAACAAAGCAGAATTGTAGTGATTCTGATCCCTAATTAGCATGTCATTACTTTTTTCTGAAGTACAACACAAACTTGCTTTTTCCTGAAAGCTGAGAGAATGAATGAATTAAAGACAAAACATTGCATATGTCATAAACCTTAGAGGTACCTTTATGCTTTGTGTTGGTTTTAAATTTCTATTTTTTTGGCACTAGGGATCACAGTCAGGGCCTCTCACATGCTAGGAAGTACTCTACCACTGAGCTACACCACTAGTTTGACTTTTAGAATTTTTGAAGTCCAGGCCTTCTTGAATCTGTGAAATATTTTTGAAATTATAATTATAGACTAAACAAGAATTTATGAGTTTGATAATTTGGGGAAACAACTTACAAAAATTGTCAGTTTTACAGACTGCCCGTTCCCATCTAATAACTTGGTCATTTAACTTCTTTTTTTTTTTTTTTTTTTTGAACACCTGTGTGCCTGGCATCATGCTAGGCACTGAGATATCCATAATCTTTATTTCAGTATTCTGAGGAAATGAAGAATTGAATAGAGGAAGTAGGTAAAGAGGGGGCTGAGGGGGGCTGGAGTGTGGCTCAGCGGTTACATCTCTTGCCTGGCATGCGAGAGGACGCAGGTTCAAACCCCAGCACCAGTACACAACGAAGCCTCAGGAGCAACGAAGGCCATGTGAAAAACTAGATAGAAATTGATTCTTTCTGTCTCTCTCACTGTCCCCTCTTTCTTAAAAAAAAAAAAGAGGAGGCTGAGGAGGCATCGCAGTGGTAGAGCACTTGCCCAGCCAGTATCAAGACCCTAGGTTCCATCCCCAGCACCTCAAAGAAACAAAAAGCAAACTACAAACACACACACACACACACACACACACACAGAGGAATGAAAGAGCTTAGCCATACATTTGATTAAAGTGTAGTAGCGCTCCAAACAACCTTCAATTTCTGGCAAACGTGTAAGAAAGAACTTGAGAAAGTAGTATTGAAAAGGGAATAGAGATGACAGTGGGGTTTTCATTTTTGCAGTGTGGGGAGGGTTGCAGTGGTGGAGCTCAGGGCCTCACATGCTAAGCACCTGCTCTTCCACTGAGCGATACCCTTAGCTCTAGGATTCATTGTAAAGAAGCAAATGGGTGACAGCAAGCAAAGAAGGTAAACACAAGTTGAGTAGACAGTACCAAACTTGATTTACGTTTTCAAAGAGAAAGGGAACCGCCGCTCTTCCAGGCCCACTTTATTTGCTTTTAAAGGACTTTTAAATGTTTATGTGGTGGTCTGTGAGGGAACTTTGGACCTTGGAGGGCAGTTTCCAAGGTAGGCATGCTGGAAGAGAAACTGAGCTGAGGGTTTAGGTATGACCGGAAGCCGCATTGAGAGGCTAGCTTGTTTGTTTCTTCAATTAAAATTCACTCCACCTCCACCCTACTCAGTTTTTTTTTTTTTTTAAAGAAGGGACAGTGAGAGAGAGAAGAAAGAGAGAAGCAATTTTTATTTAGTTTTTCAAATAACCCCCATTACTCAGACACCTCATGGTATAGGTGGGTGCTGGGGTTTGGACCCATGTAGTTGGGCATGCCAGGCAAGCACCATAACCGCTGAGCCACCGCTCCAGCCCTGCCCTACTCAGTTTTGGAGGAACCTAGGCTGCTTGTGCCTAGGGCTTTACTGTAGTCAATCAAATTGTTTTTCTTGCCCCTCCCATCAAAACTTTCCCTATATTTTTCTGGAACAGGTGCCCTAACCTTCCATTTTCTGAGGCCTTCAGTCATCAAGTAGTAAACTGATCCACTTGTGAAGTAAGTGTTTAGTAATTTTTTAATTTTCAATTCTCGCTCTTAAAGTCTGTTCGAATGGATCCTCTGGTAGACCTCAGAGATGGAATTTTAAACATTACACAGCTCAGTGGGACAGACATTTTCCTAAACCCAGGTACTTTTCCAAGGATAACCTATGGGAGAGTGGGTTAGTATACACACATACACATATATACATACAATATACATATTTACAAATATAAACATATAATTATGTAATAATTTATGTAGTTATAATCAGAATGTATTACAGTTTATGTAGTTAAACTTTCTTGTTCTTCTTTCTTCTTCTTCTTCTTTTTTTTTTGGCCTGTCCCCTGCACTGGCCTATGCAGTTATTTTAATTCTTTAAACAGGTTGCATGGCTAGGCATGGTGGCTCATGCCTGTAATCCCAGTGGTTCAGGAAGCTGAGGCAGGAGGATTGTGAGTTCAAGACCAGCCTCAGCAATTTATCGAGTCTCAAAGCAACTTAGTGTCTCAAAATAAAAAAATTGTCCTTCTCTCAAAAAAAAAAAAAAAAAGTGGGAGAAAGAGAATCAAAGTTTATTTAGTTTTTCATGTGGCTTTCATTGCTCCAACAGGTAGGTAGTGCTGGGCTTCAAACCTGCGTCCTTGCGCCTGCCAGGTAAGTGCTGTAACCACTGACCCACCTACTGCTCCAGCACTTATCCCTCTATATGAATGAATGAATGAATGAATGAGGGCTGGGGATGTGGTTTAGTGGTTGAGCACACCTGGGTTGAACCCCGAGTACCAAAAGAAAAATAAATAGGTTGCATGTTTTTTCCTGTACCTCATTTGTAAAGTTAAGAGAATACTATCTGACCTTCTTCTCACAGGGTGTTTTAAGGATCAAATGAGGTCTTGTGTGTGAAAAGCCTACCTAGAGTGTCAGAGAAAGGTAAATCTGTTTATCATTATTATTTCTGTGAGGTTCATTATCATCTTGTGAAGTTTTCAGTTCAGGAATTGAGTTTTGTTCACATCTATAACCCCTGTAGAAACTAATGCAGAACCTTACTCAGAGAAGGAAAGCAGTGTTCCCTTAAATCAGGTTTTACTTATGTACTAAAGTAAAATTAATTTGAGAATAAATACTACAACAGTTAAAAATAACTGTGGCACCCCAAGAAACACGGACAACAATGTTTTATTCTCCCTTTCTCGTAGCAGAGAACAAAGGATTTGGAAAGGTCCTAGGAAAGGAAATTTAAACTTTTAAAGCTGTAGTAAACTGCCAAAAAGATACCAGTAATCTTACATGAGGTAAGGACTATTGGGGTACCCAAAGTTTACTTTTATACTTTATTATTTATTTATTTTGTATCAAGGATTGAACTCAGGGATGCTTAACCACTGAACCACATCCCCAGTCCTTTTTTTTATTTTGATAAGGGTCCCACAAAGTTGCTTAAGGCCTCGCTAAGTTGCTGAGGTTGACTTTGAACTTGTGATCTTCTGCCTCAGCCTCCCAAGTTGCTGGAATTATAGGTGTGCACCACCATGCCTGGCTTATGCTTTTTTTTTTTTTGGAGACATGGTCTTGCTACGTTGCCCAAGATATGTATATGTTTTTAAATCCATTTCTTAAAAAAAAAAAAAAAACAGTAGACTAAAAAAATGTAGGTGCACAACCATAGTTGTTTGTACCATTATTTCAATTTGCGAAGCCATGTGGAGATTGAAATCTTGCAGTGTTGTTGCTGGGTTCTAAAAATAAGAGAACTAAAGAGAAGGCACCAATCAATGCAGTAAGAGACGCCACATCATATAAAGGGAACCATACACTAGACACTGTTCAGGAAGCGTGTGCATATGTATTAAAAGACCTCACAAAGCTGGGCACATACCTGTAATCACACACACCTGTAATCCTAGCTACCAGGGAGGCAGCAGGATCCCAAGTTTTCTGGGCTACATAGCCATGGTCACTAGTTCAGCCATCTATATGTGAGCAGGGTCTGTAAGTCTTCCTGCCTTCCACTAAACAATGATTAAATCCTGGAAGAAACACGTTTCCACAGGAAACTCTTAAGGGGAAGGGTGGTTGTACGTGAAGTAGACAGTTCCTATTTCATTTTACCTTTAGTTCTGAAACTGGTATTTAAAAAACTAAGAACAGAGGTTGATGTAGATTTCTTGATTTTATTTATTTATTGGTACCAGGGATTGAAACCAGGGGTTTTTAATTACTGAGCTACATCTCCCAGCGCTTTTTATTTTTTATTTTGCGACAGGGTCCCATTAAGTTGCGTATGGCCTTGCAAAGTTGCTGAGGCTGGTGTGGAACTTGTGATCGTCCTGCCTCAGCTTCTCGAGACACTGGAATTAAAGGTATGTGCCATCATGCCCAGTTATTTCTTGATTTTTAATACTTCCTAAATATGTGATTCTTAACCTTTAACAAAACAATGATGAATCAAACATAATGGGAAAAAATGTTTGAAATATCATGTAATGGGGCCCTTTTCACGGGCATAAAGTTTTCTTACTTTTATCTATCTATATGAAAACTCTAAAATGCCTCAGGAATTCTGGGATGTTACCTATAGGTAGGGTGGTGTGTGCTCAATTCAAGGAAATACTTTTAATTATTAGCATTATGGAGTAGTACATTTATTTCATTTTATCTTCTCT
The DNA here is from genome assembly GCA_004027875.1 of Aplodontia rufa. Lineage (NCBI taxonomy): Eukaryota > Metazoa > Chordata > Mammalia > Rodentia > Aplodontiidae > Aplodontia > Aplodontia rufa. Next base: position 31,003 of record PVKS010013239.1, on the reverse strand, counting down.
CTATTTACTATTCAGTGGATTGTTTCTTTAGAGAAAGTACTGTGTCATTTACTTTTTTAGAAGAGCACATTTTTCATAATATATGAGATTTACAACATGATACTGTGGGATACATATAGTCAGATAGTTACTGCAGTGAAACGGTTAACATGTCTGTTATCTCTCATCACTTTTTAAAAATAATAATAGTTAAAGCAACTTATTTAACAAAAATCCCTAATATGATTTCATTAACTGTGGTCCTCATGCTGTACATTAGAACTCTAGATCTGTTTATCCTACACATCTGTTGCTTTGTATTCTTTGACCTCCATCTCCGCGCTCTAACCGCCTGATGCTAAACATTGTTTTGTTCCTTATCTTTATATGTTTAACCTTCCTTTTTGGATTCCACTTGTGAGTACTTGCAATATTTTTTCTTTGTGTGCTTGCCTATTTCATTTATCATAATGTTCTCCAGTTCATGCATGCTGTGGTAAATGACAGGACTTCCTTTTTTTTTTTTTTTTAATAAAGAGAGAGGGACAGTGAGAGAGAGAGAGAGAGACAGAGAGAGAGAGAATCAATTTTATTTAGTTTTTCCACGTGGGTTTCGCTGCTCTGAGACTTCATTGTGTATGTGGTGCTGGGGTGTGAACTCGTGTACTTGCACGTGCCAGGCAGTGCCGTAACTGCTAAGCCACTGCTCCAGCCCCGACTTTGTTCTTTTTTAAGGCTGAATAATATTTTATTATATGTATGTGTATATCACTTTTTTGGGTGGAGGGGATATGAGATACTGGCTGCTGAACTCAGGGCTTTGTGCATGTTAGATGAGCACTTTATCCCTGAGTTATATTCCATTGTTCTTTTTTTATTATTTTACATTGAGGCAGGATCTCGCTAAGTTGCCCAGGCTAGAATGTTGAAACTGTGACTCTCCTGCCTCAGTCTCCCAAATAGCTGGGATTATAAATGTGGGCTACCACACATGCAATATGTCATATTTTTTTCCATTTGTGCATCCATGGACACTTAGGTTGTTTCCATAGTCATTTTCTTTTATATTCCTCCCCCCCACACACACACACCAACCTGGCTGTGAGCACTTTTCTGAAGATCCATTGCCTTCACTAGATTCCAAAGCAAATGAAAACCAGAGACCAGGTTGAAATTACATGGTTGCATCAGCTTGGGACCTAGACAGCCCCTCCAGCACAGGTAATCAGGGCTGCCCATCCAGGACCTGACTTGGCCAGGTTCAGAACAGGTGTGCTGTGTGCCTGCCCCACGATGACACAGCCTAGTTTGAAAGCAATTACAGTGAAATATGGAATGCTTTTTACATCTGGTGCCTGACATGTATCACATCAGGTGTGCTCTGAAACAATTTAACAAGTATGTCATAATGAAGGCCACCAAGGCCTTCTACATCATGGTGTACTAGGAAGAATGCTTGGACATGGGGCTGAAGACTTGGGTTCAAAACTAGGCTGTCCCATTGATTAGTTGTGTGGTCACTGGGGATCATTTTCCTGTGCCATGGCATACGCATGAGAATGCATATCCTCTCACCTACTTAGATATTCTGTAATCCTCCCTGTCGTCATACATCATCAATATTCCTCTCTGCTAGATCATCACCAGTAGCATAGAATTAGACCCTTACTTCTCCCATTCTGAAAACACTTTTTTTTTTTAACTCCTCCAGCCATTATTCCATTTCTCTGTTCTCTTGAAAATGTTCTCTGCTTGCTCTCTTGTACTCTTCCTGTTATCTTACACTCTCTTTTTACTTTGTGGGGCTAGAGATTGAACTCAGGGCTTCGTGCTTGCTAGGTAAGCAGCAATCTATGACTAAGCTACATCCTTAGCACCTTTAAAAAAGTTTTTTTTTTTTTTTTAATTTTTGAGATGGGGCTGGAGTGGTGGATCAGCAGTTTCAGCGTTTGCCTCGCATGTGCAAAGACCGAGTTTAAGCCCCAGCACCACATACGCAACAAAGTGTCAGAAAAACAAAAACCCACATGAAAAAATAAATAAAGGGGGCTGGAGTAGTGGCTCAGCGGTTACGCCACTTGCCTGGAGTGTGCGAGTATGCGGGTTCAAACCCCAGCACCATGCACACAGTGAAGTGTTGAAGCAATGGAAGCCACATGAAAAACTAAATAAAAATTGATTCTATTTCTATCTCACTGTCCCTCTTGCTTTAAAAATAAATAAATAAATAATAAATAAAGTTGATTCTTAATTTTTTTTTTTTTTTTTTTTTTTTTTAGACAGGGTCTTGGTAAATTGCACAGGCTGGCCTCAAACTTCTCAAACTTGTGATCTTCCTATTTCAGCCTCCTGAGTAGCTAGAATTATACAGGCAGGCATGAGCCACCACTCCCCCACTCTGTTATCTCTCTTTTTTAGAGAGTGAGTCAATTTTTATTTTTTCATTTGGTTTTGGTTTTTCCTCCACTTAGTAGTACATGTGGTGCTGGGATTTGAACCTGGATCCTTGTGCATGCCAGGCAAGCGCTCTACCGCTGAGCCACAGCTCCAGTCCATTATCTCTTAAACTTGCTCTAATTAGATTTTCTCCTTTTCTGTGGTACTAGGAATTAAACCCAGGGTCTTGGGCATGTGAGGCAAGTGCTCTGCCACTGAGCTATACCCCAAGTCCTGCCTCCCATATCCTTTGTGTATCCTGCTGGCCATCTCACGTGTACCTGCATGCAGGTGTGCATGTGTGTTTGCTCTGCTCTTCAGTCAGGGTCTCTGAGCTATCATTAGAGAAGTTGTTTTTATGAGGGTCTAACACCATCCAGAAGCTTCAGAAAAACCAAGGAACAAGAATCAGGGTCAGAGATGAACTCTGTAGATAGGATGTAAGGATGTTCCTTAAAATCTTTATTTATTTATTTATTTTTTTTTTCATCTGGCCTTTGTTTCTCCAACACTTAGTTGTGTATGTGGTGATGGGGTTTGAACCCAGGTCCTCGCACATGCCTGGCAAGCACCATAACCACTGAGCCACCAAAATAAACCCTTTTGGCTTATTTTCTGTTTATTTATTTATTTATTCATTATTTTTTTAAAGAGAGAGGGACAGGAGCTGGAGCGGTGGCTCAGCAGTTACACTACTTGCCTGGCATGCACGGATTCAAACCCCAGCACCCACGTACACAACTAAGTGTGAGAGCAAAGAAAGCCATGTGAAAAACTCAATAAAAATTGATTCTCTCTCTCACTGTCCTTCTCTCTTTAAAGAGAGAGAGAGAGAGAGGGACAGTGAGAGAGAGAGAGAGAGTCAATTTTTATTTAGTTTTTCATGTAGCTTTTGTTGCTCCAACACTTAGTTCTGTAAGCAGTGCTGGGGTTCGAACCTGGGTCCTCAGGTATGCCAGGCAAGCGCTGTAACCACTGAGTCACTGCTCCAGCCTGTTTTCTGTTTATTTTGAGGGGCTTGGATGCCACATCACAGCTGGTGGCTTTATTTCACATGCTCAGTTCTCTGTTCTTGCCACTGGCAGCCACAGAAAGGAGCGATCAATCATAGAGAGGCAGGGAAATCTTTTCCTGGAGCATTTTGTAAAGTGAGCTTTTCAGTTCTCAGTCCCTAGAACAAAATGCATACATTTGTTATTCCAGAATGTGGGTTTTGGGCTAAAAAATGTTTCACCAAGAACCTCTGTGTAATCCTGCCAGCCAAAGTGCCATAGTGCTTGGTGATGCTCTGGGGTGTCTTGCATTTTCTCCAAGAACTGGTTTCATGATGCACTCTATTACCAACCTGTTCTTATGAGGTTCTGCTGGTGCTGGCCGTGACTGGTGACTGCTGCATCCTATTACTTGGCCAATGTTGATTCAGCCAGTTTGGCTGCTTGGGTATGCTTCTCCTCATCTCCCCAACATCATGTTTCCTTCCAGAAACTCTCATAGAAAACTGTCTTCCCATACAGTTATTTTTATAAGTCTCTTTCCTTTAGCTCTATACGATGCTAGCGTGGCTCTTAAAGATTGTATGTTACAATGTTGTGAAATATTATACTATAGTGAGAAAACGCCAGAGCAAGGTGAGACCTAGTAATTTTCAGGCTGAGAGCTGAAATAGTTTCAATGGTTTTGGAATCAAATAGATTTTTATTCAAATTTTCTTCTCTGTACTTGCAACATAGGAGGCTTCACAGAGTTGTTGTGAGGATTGCATGAGGTAATATATGTAAAAAGTAATAGCCGATTGCTTATCAGACACGGTAATGGTAGGTGGTTGCTGTTTGTGGAGAGAGTAACTTATTATTATGGTGACAGCAATAGCTGTAATAGGAACTAGTAACTACAGAGTTGAGAGTACTAGATTAGTGGTAGAAATTGATGATCCTTAACTCTGGCAATCACTGTGTTTCGTTATAGAGTTAATTTTTGACTATCTAAAGTTATATTTGTATGCCTAATGTGAGGACAAATAGGTAATCATATTTGTGAAGCTTTTTATAAGTTGTATATTTAGAAATCACTGAAGGAAATACATGTAGGAAAAGCTCCATCTCTAAACATGACTCTATACAACAATCCAGGGAGGAATTGTTCAGGCCAGGAGCTTGGGTATGGGAGAGAGAGGAGAAAGGGGAGTTGTGAACTATGTAAGACAAGGTCATTCTTGTGGCTTTTAGAGAAAAAGAAACATAACTTGAAAAAAGAAATAAATCATATTTAAGGAGCTAGGAATCTGGCTGGGTACCATGCTGCACATGTGTAATCCCAGCTGCTTGGGAGGCTGAGGCAGGAGAATTCCAATTTTGAGACCAGCCTGGGAAATTTAG
>PVKS010013239.1:15681-26113 GCA_004027875.1 Aplodontia rufa | reverse complement strand
CAAAGGAAAATAAAAAAAATCCAAAGAGGAAAATAGAGTTTTCAAAGCGGGAGCAGCTCCCCATTAACATGGAAGGAAGTACCATGTAATTTCAAGCCACACTGCAGTTCTGGTCATTCCACCAACTGTGTACATATGATCCCTAGCTAGGGAAAGCAGGCAAGAAGAAATACTGGTAGGAAGCACACCAAATGTTAAACACCTCTTCTCTAATAGGATTAGAGGTGATCTGTGTTTTTGTTTTGTTTGCTTATTTTTTGTGGTGCTAGGGACTCCTTTATGCTAGACCAGCACTCTACCACTGAGTTACAGCCTCAAATGTTCTTTTAAAATTCTCTTTTAGTCATTTCCATAATTTACAATGAGCATATGTCATCTTTGTAATAAAAATTTCATTTGTAGATATTTTAAAAGGCAACATTCAAAACCTATCTCCTGAATAAAATATCTACAAATGAAATTTTTATATATGACAAGAACTGTGCTAAGCAGCTTTATGGGTATTTTGTCATTTAATCCTCGTAATAAGCCCATGACGCATACACGATGCTTTCCATTTAGAGGTGAAACACTGGGTCCAGAGAGAACAAGTACCTTACTTCAGGTCACGTAGCTAGTGGGTGGCAAAGCCAGGATGTGGGTCCAGAGGTCCAGTTCCATAGATTCCTGTGCACATTTCCACTGTCTCTGTGCCCTAGTCTGTGTACACAGAGACAAAGGAAGCCTGGAGTCTACTTTAGCTGTGCCACATACGGCATCTCTTGGATGGCTTCTAGCTGATTTTAATTTTCTTTTTTTTAAGGGAGAGAGTGAGAGAGGAAAGAATCAACTTTTTTATTTTTTTATCTGGCCTTTGTTTCTCCGACACTTTGTTGTGTATGTGGTACTGGGGTTCAAACCTGGGTCCTTATGCATGCATGCCAGGCAAGTGCTCCAGCCTCTGAGCCACCGGTCCAGCCCTTATTTTAACTTTTTAAAGCTTACATAAATAGCCTCCAAGAAATATTTTTACTTTTCTTAGAATTAAAGACAAGGGACAAATATTTCATTAAGAATATCATGGAGCAGTGGTTCGGTGGTTACGGTACTTGCCTGGCATGCGCAAGTACACAGGTTCAATCCCAGCAACCCAAACCCACGTATATAACTAAGTGTCAGAGCAAAAAAGCCATGTGGAAAACTAAAAAAAAAAAAAAAAAAAAAAAAAAAAAAAAAAAAAAAAAAAAAAAAAAAAAAAAAAAAGAAAAAAAAAAAGAAAAAAAAAAAAGAATAGCAATTGGGGGCTGGAGTGGTGGCTCAGTGGTTACAGCGCTTGCCTAGCATATGTGAGGATGCGAATTCGAATCCCAGTACCATGTACACAACGAAGTGTCAGAGTGACAAAAACCACATGAAAAACTAAATGAAACTGATTCTCTTTCTCACTGTCCCTCTCTCTTAAAAGAAGAAAATCAATTGGAGAATTATATTCAAATATTCATATAAAGATTTATTTTTGATAGGATAATCTGAATAATACTACAATTTTTTTTACATCATTAATGTAGTGTTTGCTTTTAAAGCCACTGTCTCCTGTGACTTAGTGCTGTTAGGAATAATTGTAAATAATCAGAAAATGTAGACTTTCCCCCCTTTAGTTAGTGCAACCAGTGTGGAAAGATATTGGGAAGTTAAGCAGAAAAGTGGATAGGTAGAGTGTCATTTTGAAGTAGAATATCCTTCGGTTATTCTCTAGCAAAGGAATCTTAGGGTTGGAAGAGATTTTGCAAAGCCCAGGCCAGGGGTTGATCTGGACATTCTGAGCCCTTTCCTCCCCTCCCTACTTATCCTGCTGCGTCTTTGTCTTACCCAGAGCAACTGAGGACTCACAGTTTCCTAAGGCAGTCTTTCTGTTTTTGGACCACTGTTGGAAATTAGACTTTGGTGACTTCTTATTGGTCTAAAAAGTGATTTAAAAAGCAGTTTCAATAGATCTGAAACAAGTCTTAGCCTATTTTTGTTGTCTCTAATAGTTCAAGTGAAGTGAGCCTGAGCTCTTGACGTGCTTTTTGGTACTAGGAGTTAAACTCAGGGATGTTGTACCACCGAGTGACATCCCCAGTCCTTTTTATTTTTTACTTTGATACAGGGTTTTGCTAAGTTGCTGAGGCTGGCCTCATACTTGTGATTCTTCTGTCTCAGCCTCCCAGGTCACAGAGATTACAGGCATGTGCCACTTCCTGGTTCCTTGATTTGCTTTTATCATTATTATGGATCTACTACTTTCTGAGCTATATATATATACTCTCATTTTTTTCAAAGTGCTGTCTGTGTAGTATATTATATTTTATCTTACTCTGTTGTCTCAGAGGGAGGCTGAGAGAATTTACACCATACAAACACTCTCTCTTTCTCTCCATTTGTTTGGTGCCTATAATGTCCCTAATCCCAACAAGGCATAGCTTATTCCCACTTTGCAGATGAAGAAACTGAGGTTAGGTAACTCTTCAAAATCATCCAGCTACAGAGTGGCTATGTTGGCATTAGAATGTAGAGTTCACAAGGGATGGATGCCTGGCCTTTAAAATCCTTGCTCCTTTCATCGCAATTGATCAATGGCAGGTCAGATGTGGTATCTCTAGCAAGGCAAGTGACTGGAGAAGCCCACAGAACGTTTTCGGCTGGAAGCAGTCTTATAGGCGCTAAATTGATTAGTTAATTTTTGCTGTTTACTTGTCTCATCTACCAGATGTTGCTAGCTTCAAAGTATGAATGGGGTTCTTTTTTCTAAGTTCTTGCAGATGGTTGGTGCCTCTTTGATCCTTTTGTTAGGGGACAGAGAGGTGCAAATGGTGGGAACATGAGGTTAAGAGAATAATTCTATAAAATGGGCCTATGTGCTGCTCCCACATGCTTTCTTTTCCAAGAAGCAATTCGCCTGCAGCCCTGCCTGGCCCAAATGGACAAGCTGTGTCACATTCCTCAGCAAACTACCTGTTATCTGCAGGAGGAAGGCAGGCCGAAAATAATGTTGATAAGAGGAACTGAAGTTATCCCGGAAGGGGGACACTTTTGTGACCAGATTCTGAAACTCAGGGAGATAAGGATAATTCCTCCTAATCATAAAAATCTGTGAAATTTTATGATTAAGAATCCAATTAGAGGGGCTGGAGCAGTGGCTCAGTGGTTCAAGTATTTGCCTGGCACATGCAAGGACCCAGGTTCAAACCCCAGCACCACATATACAACTAAGTGTTGGAGAAACAAAGACCAGATGAAAAAAATAATAAAATTGATTTTTTAAAAAAAATAAAGAATCCAATAAGAGGTCTTGGATTGTAGCTCAATGGCAGAGAGCCTGCCTAGCATGTGTGAGGCCCTGGGTTCAATTATTAACAATGTATAAAATAAATAAATAAAATAAAAGTTATTGTTCATAAAAAAATTCCAATTAGAACTGGTCATCATGTGCCAGGGTGACCTAGAGTTGTCATGGCAGTGGGGACTTAAAAGTCTGATGACATCTTGCTGTCAGTCAAAAGTCAAGAGGTGGGGGGGGCTGGATCAATGGCTCAGTCGTTGCAAGTTCGAACCCCAGCACCACGTATACAACAATGAAGTCTCTGAGCAATGAAAGCCATGTGAAAAACTAAATAAAATTCTTTTTTTTTTCTCTCTCTCTCACTGTCCTTCTCTCTTAAAAAAAAATTTAAAATTAAAGAAGTCAAGAGGAGGACCTGGGTGGGATTCTCTAGGATCCCCAGTTAAACTGGAGTGCAGGAGAGGTGCGTTGTCGCTCTCCTCTCTGGGAGAACCATTCTCTTCCTTGAGAGTGTCCTCTTTCTCTTTTCCTATTCCTTCAAAAAACTCATTCCTGTTACTCTGAGAGACGTATCTGGAATCTTTCTGACTTGAATGCAAGAGCAGGTGTTTGAAGGGGGGGTCTTTGTGCTGCCTTAGTTTTCCAGAAGGCCCCAGCTCTGTAACAAGAAGACTTGCAAGAACTTGTGGAAGGCAGACTGCCCTAAGTTTACACTCTCCCTCTAGTCTCCTTAAGATGATTCAAGGATTTCCAGTGTGCTTCTGTTTGAGACAGTATAAAATCCAGGCCTTTCCTTAGCTTAAGCTTGGCAAGTCCTGATGGGGCCCAGGTGCCAGGACATGGTCATCTCTGTAATTGTTAAGTACAAGGACACTTAGCATCATCTTCAGGTGGACAGTACTTTTGCTAGATACTGTTCATGAATTAGTTTTAATTGATAGATGGGAAAGATCTGGAATAACATTTGGTCAAAAACAAAGGCTTTTATTTTTCAAAGGGTCCTAAACTCCAAAAAGACTTAAGAGCACATTAAAGCCCAAATTTCCAGTCCCGAAAGGAACAGAAATGAATCACAGTTCCCCAAATTATCATTCCTTTCAAGCTCACCTGTCCACACTTCAGGCCTTTCTGAATTCTGGGACTTCACACTGAGAGCAGGCTCAGCTGAAGCTTTCCACTTTGGTCAGTTTAAATCCCGGTGGGGCAACTGCCGGGAAGGATGAGGAATTGTGAGTGCACACAGCTGTGGGTAGTGGAGGGCCCCTGGGTCCTCTCATCTCCTAGAGCTAGACCAGCTCCAGCAAATCTGCATCACACTGGGGTTCCATCCCTTTTTCTTTCTCAGTGAACCGTTTGTCCCTGGCGCCTGGGGTTTCAGGTCCTGGTGAGCCATTCTCATTTATCTTCCTTTTGTTTTCAGCCTGCATACTTACTACGGACAATTATCATTTATTCTGTTCTTTTCAGTTTGGTGGTGAATTCTGAGGCTCATGCCTTTCAGCTCTTTCTAAAAAACAGGGGTTTAAATACCAATTCCTTGATCTGTCTCTGATTGAGATAATCTTAGAGTTGAAGTTGGAGGAATTTCTCATTCCAAATTTCTCCTTGAGTTTTCTTTGGTGTCAGATAAAAGCCTTAAAAAGTGTGTGTGTGGTGGGGGTAAGGTGGGGGAGGTGGTGGCAGAAGGCTTGCATAGTTTGTGTGAAGCCCAGAGTTCCATCCTAAGAGATGCCCAAGCAAACACACACACACAAAAAAACAACTCTCCCCGACTCTCTCCACCACAGTGCCCCTCCCCCACGTGAAACCTCAAACCTCTTCACTTCCTCTTGGATCTTTCTCTCAGAAATACGCAGGTAGGGCTGGAGCGGTGGCTCAGCGGTTTCAGCGTTTGCCTGGCAAGCACGAGGACCCGGGCTCAAACCCCAGCACCACGTTCACAACTAAGTGTTGGAGTAACGAAGGCCATATGAAAAACTAAATAAAGTTCTTTCTCTGTCTCTCTCACTGTCCCTCTCTCTTAAAAAAAAAAATCATACAATTTGATGTTGTTATTAGTTTAGCCATCTAACATACTGCTTCCCCATGTATTCTAGCTTCCACAGATGAGAGAAACCATCCAGCCCTTGAGTCTCTGAGATTGGGATGCTTCACTTAGCATAATTCTTTTCATCTCCATCCATTTGATTTCAAAAGTCATAATATCATCTTCTCTAATGGCCAAGTAGTATTCCATTGTATATATGTACCAAAGTTTTTGAATCCACTCGTCGAGTGAGGGGCATCTGGGTTGGTTCCATAGTCTAGCTATAGTAAATTGAGCTGCTATAAACATTGAGGAAGCCACATCACCATAATACACTGATTCTAACTCTTTTGGGAAAATACCCAGGAGTGGGATAACTGGGTCATAAGGTTGTTCCATCCTTAATTTTTTGAGGATCTCCACACTGCTGGGTGCTGTTTTGAGTGTTCTGTTTGGGTGGGAGGAAGGGAAGGAAAGTTGTATTTTTCAGGTTCCAACTTGAGGTTAAACATTTCTTTTAATCTTCATGAAAAGTCTGAATAGTTTTATTGTCAGTTTGTCTCAGGTGAATAAGTTACTACCATACAACTTGATGAATTCTGGCAGGTCCTTTAATAATGCACTACAGGAACCTGAGGAGGGACTGGTGGTTATGGGAAGAGAGAAGCAGAATGATTGTCATCATGAGGGAGTAACATTCAGGTAGTCTATTGCGCTGTTCAGCATAGTCACCACTAGCTGTATGTGGCTATCAGAATTAATTAAAATCAAAATTTTGAGACTGGAGCTGTGGCTCAGTGATTTTGGTGCTTGCCTGGCATGCATGAAGAGATGGGTTTGAACCCCAGCACCACATACACAACGGAGTGTTGGAGCAATGAAAACCACATGAAAAATGAAATAAAATTGATTCTCTGTCTCTCTCACTGTCCCTCTCTAATTTTTTTTTTTTTAATTGAGTCTCTCAGGGCCAGAGAGGCTGGTCAGTGGTAGAGAAAATTAACTCTCTCTCTGAAAAAAACAAAAAATTGAGTTTCCCAGTTGCACAAGCTATATTTGAAGTGCTCGGTGGCCACAGGAAGGTAGTGACTACTCTTGTGGACAGCACAGATATTGGACATTGCAGAAATTTCTTTTGCAAGTTGCTGAAGGAGGAAAGTAGGAGTTTGTATTAGAGAGAGGAAATGCCCTGTCAGAAGCCCAGCGGGGAAATTAAACAGCTAAGGAACCACATGCTGTTCTGTACTGGAATAAAAAAATCAGTAAGAATGATAGGAGATGAAGTCTTCTTAGTTTCTTCTTGTCTTTCTACCCACTTCTCAGTCACTCTCTCTCTTAACCATTGAACATTTACTGGGCAGCAGTTTTTGGATACTTCTTAAAACATTTCGTTTTTAGGGCTGGAGCAGTGGCTCAGCAGTTATGGCGCTTGCCTGGCATGCGCAAGTACTCAGGTTCGTACCCCAGCACCCACGTACACAGCAAAATCTCAAAGGCCACGTGAGGAACTAAATAAAATTGATTCTATCTTTCTCTCACTGTCCCTCTCTCTAAAAAAAAAGTTTCATTTTTATAATTAATTTATGATGTACATGCTAATGTTACTTCTATTACGGTAACATGGAAAGGGGAGGCATGGAAAGGTTATTTGCTGAACCTTCCAGTTAGGAGTCAAACTCTGCTAGCTTTTTCTTTTTTTCTGAGTTGTGCTGATGGATTTGTAAATAGTATGATTATAATTTTTCAAATTCAATGACACTTCACCTGGGAAATCTTCCCAGAACCCTCTCTCTAGCCCCTAAAAGTAGAGTTTAGATATCCCCTCTTCTAGTGCCATAAATTGTTTCCTTTTTCACAGCATTTATTTATTTATTTAGATGCATTGCAGCTATGTGTAATTATGGGGTCTGTCTCTTTTGAGGTCTCTTCTCCGTACTCCTGAAGTCATCCTGTGTCTAAAGAGCCCGTCCTAGCTCTTTTCTCTGCTTTCTCTGTTTGACCTCCCTGGACCTCCCTGCAGATCTCGTACTTGCCTGTTTCTGTTACCATCTACATGCTGAGTGCAAAATCTATATTTCCATTTCCATTTTCTTCTGTTCCTCTTTGTCTGCCCAGCTTCAATCTCACGTAGATCTTTGTCTTTTTCTCATTCTCCATACTTTTTTGGGGGAATGCGTATATTCATAGCTGACTCTAATCTGTTATCTCTAGCCTAGATGTAGCTTTAGATCTTCGTGTAGAGCACATGATATCTTCATATGGATGGTTTTGTATGTACCTCAAACCTCAGACAAATATGTCAAAAGTGGAATTCATCATCTGCCCCCACCAAAACGCACTTCCCCCACTGTTCCCATCTTAGTGAGTGATCATACCGCATCCTGAGTTGTTAAAAGCCAGAATTCTAGAGCCATACAAGTTGCCTCTCTCTCTCTCTCTCTCATGCCTCCTACTTCCATTCAATTCCCAAGTCTTTTTGATTCTGTTCCTAAAATATCTATCTGTTCTGAATACTTTCAGCCACACCTCTTGCCCCCAACCCATTCTCCATATGACAGCTAGACTGACTTTCTTTTTTGTTTTGGGGAGAGAATCAACTTTATTTAGTTTTTCATCTGGTTTTCATTGCTCTGACACTTAGTTGTGTATGTGGTGCCAGGGTTTAAACCCAGGCAAGCATGATACCACTGACCCACCACTCCAGCCTCCATTTTTAAATCAAGTTTTTTTTTGTTGTTGTTGTTGAGTATGGACTTACAATTAGGAGGGAATCATTATCAAACAATCAAGAACAAATGTATATTCAAATAGCAAGCCAAGGCCATGGTTTCCCCCTTTGGGTTCCCCATGGTTTCATGTGTCCCCCAATTAAATAGACTGACTTTCTAAAGCATAATTCTGTGAAGTCATTTTCTTCCTTAAACTTGTTTGCCAGACCTTATGACCAAGGACAAACACCTTTAGGTAAGTTTCAGGCCTGCATGACTTCATCCTTGCCTGTTTCTCCAGTCTTTTTGTTGTTGTTTTTTGGTACCAGAGATTGAACCCAGAGGTGCTTAACTACTGAGCCACATCCGCAGCCTCTGTGTTTTTTCTTTTGAGATAGGGTCTCACGTAGGGCCTCTAGTGCCTCGCTGAGCTGCTGAGGCTGGCTTTGAATTTTCGATCTTCCTGCCTCATTTTCCTGAGCCCCAGGGAATACAGGCCTACACCACCAGGCCCCGCTGCATCTCCAGTCTTCTTTCTCTTTTCCTCACACCAAGATCACTTCTTTCCTGAGCATTTACATATGCTGATCCTTCTGCCTAGGATATCCAATATCCTTCTCCTCTTTTGGGTAACTTATATCCCTCTTTCAGGTCTGAGGTAAAAAGCTCTCTAAGATAACGTCCTATACCTTCCCAGGACTATGTTAGTTCCCCTGCTATGGTGGGATTTATAGTGTACTTATAGTATAAATATTTATTTTTTATATGTAGGATAAATGGATGGATGGGGAAAAAAGACAGGTTGGTGTTTTTTGCTAGCTACAGCATCTAAGTTTTTTCTTGTCACTGATGGGGAGACAGCAACATCTGTGGAAAACAACATAAACATTTGCCTTTTGGGAAAATCCCCAAGTGGTGCAGATTATGAAGGGGATAAGGGCCTAAAGCTAGAAGCAATGCTGCCAAAATGGTATCAGAGTAATCTAGGGAGAAACCAGGACCTGACTTAAGATGGTGGTAGGGGGAATAAAGATGAATGGTTGATTCCAAAAGATGAAGAATTGGAAGTGATGGCATCTGGTCACTTGGAATAATTCAGTATTTTCTTATGTTGTACCTGGATGGATGAGCAATTCACAAATTTTTAAGAAGGTCTGGAGGAAAAAGTCAGGTTAATGAGTTTTGTTTGGGACACAGTAAATCTGGTATCTCTGACTTATCCAGGGGAAACTGTCCAATAGGCAAAAGATTAGGGTTGGAAATAGAGATTTTGGAGTCATAAGTGTAAAAGAGGCCCTTGGAAAACACAGGTGAAGGTGAGGAATCATCCAGCACCTATGTATAAAGTGAAAAGGAAGGTCAAAGATGAAAATCTAGGGAAGACTGACATTTGTTATAAGTTATTTTAAAAAATTTAACAGTGCCGTTGATGCAGTTCATTTGGAGGTGCCTGCCCAGCGTGGGAGAGGCTCTGGGTTCCATCCCCTGCCCTGCAAAAACCAAACCAAAACTTCCTTTAGCACTTTCTTTGTGTAAGGCACTATGCTAGCAATGTGTCTATGCAGGTGTGTATGTGTTGGTAAGGAAAGAAGACTGAAGGAAGTAAAAGTTTTTCAATCTCTCTGACTCTCTCTCTCTTTCTGACTCTAGTCCCCACTTCTGCCCTCTGGATCTGTTCTGTGTTGGTCTTGATTACCCTGGCCCAGTTCTTAGAACTTTTTAAGAACTTGGATTTGGACTTCCCTCTCAGAAAGTTCTCACTCCTGGCTGCCTTAGGGAAGACAGCCTGTTCAACTGTGTGACATGCGGAAAGCTGGCCCATTAGCTTCCTCTTATTGGGGAGTAAGTAGCTGGTTTGAGCATTAGATTTGGGCCTATTAAGTGTGGTAATAACCCAGCCAGCCCTTCACAGCCTGGTGTTTGGTCTGCACCTGTTCCACATTACTCCCTGGGTTTAGTCCCATGTTTAACACCTAGCTCTCATCTAACTCTCAGGGCTCAGGCTTCCTTAGTTGGACTGGACTTTTAGAAACCCTGCTAATGTCAGAGTTATAATGTGTCTATAGCATAAGGTAATTGTAAATTAATAATGAGAATGTTTTTCTCAGACAAATAGAGAAACTCAATATCTAATACTGTCTTTTCTCTGTTTTTATTTTTTTGGTACAAGGGATCCAATCCAGGGCTTCACACATGCTAGGCAAGCACTCTGCCATTGAAGTATACTCCCAATACTTTTTATTTTTATTTTGGAACAGGGCCTCAATAAGTTGTCCAGGCTGGACTTGAACTTACCATCTTCATAACTCAGTCTCTTGGTAGCTAGAATTGTAGGCGTGCCCCACAGTACCCAGCTTCTAATTTTTTTTTTTTTTGGTACAGAGGTGATTTACCACT
>PVKS010013239.1:0-15581 GCA_004027875.1 Aplodontia rufa | reverse complement strand
TGCCACTGTGCTGAGCTTAATCTTTTTTTTTTTTTTAATTACGATTTAAAGATGCTATTAAACTAAACTTTATCATACTAGTTCCTGTCCAAGTATCCAATGCTTTTCCCCATGTTTAATACAAGAGCATAGAGAACACATAGGACTCTCAAAAAGTCTAGATAGTGGTTTAAAAGATAACAAGTAGCCAGGCGTGGTGGTGGGGCGTGTGGGGCCTGTGGGGCCAGCTACTCAGAAGTCTGAAGCAGAAGAATCATTTGAGCCTAGGAGTTTTGGGCAGTCTGGGCAACACAGCAAGACCTCATCTCTTAAAAAAGATAACAGGAGAAAAGGCTAGGGCTGTGGCTCAGTGGTAGAGCCCCTGGGTTTGATCTTCAGCACCACAAACAAAATAAACAAACAAAAAAGGATGACAGGAAAAAGAAGTTCTAGGTAGATTTCTTGACAGTCTAAATTATGGACAGTTGCCTGCTTGGGTCAGAATTATTATTTCATTTATTATCTTTCTAGGAATACCAATAAGCCTCCACAGAACGAGGTTCACAGTTGTGGCCATTCATGATCTTAACAATAGGAACGAGTGATCTTGCTTAATGAGTAACAATGTCCTATTACGAATGAATAACAGCTCTTATGGTGTTCATAACCCAAACCAGCTATGAAGCTGGTGTCCAGGAGGAGTTCAGGGGTTGGTGGTGGGAATGGTTTGATGAAAGACGACACTCTGTAAAACACTGCAAGTCCAGCTGGTGGTAGAAGAGATCCATCTGGGAATTAAGCTCATGAGGAGGATAAACTGGTTCAGTTTAAAGTGCCATAATTGAGTGGATCTCATTTGTAGGGTTTCTTTTTTTTTTTTTTTTTTTTAGCATGAAGGAAGTTATTCGTTGGAAAAGTAAAGAAATCTACTTTTAAAGTTGAACTTTAGATTGTTCTTTTCAATTCCAAGGTAACTTCTAATTTATCGTTAAAAAAAAAAACCAGAAAACTTCTTAAGAGTAGAGAAGCAGTATCTATCTCTTTATATTGGAACACTCTTCCACGGATTTACTTCCTAGTGCATTTTGCCATAAGGGGGTGCTCTGGGATAATACTTTCAGCAAAGCCGCTGTCCTCTGCTCTGCTAACTGAAAAAGAGCCAGCTTTTAGATTTGTTAATTCTGCTTCCCATCCATGTTCACCAATCTTCAAAAGATACCTATTTAAATAAAAAACATGAAAAAGTAAGTGAAAACTCTTTAAAATGTGCATAACCAGTTTCTGACTCCTAAGGAACAGATATATTAGAAAATATTTTGTGTGGGCACGTGTTTCCCTTTTTAAGAGATTAGAGACACAGTGGACTGAAGCTGCACTGGAATTCTGCTGGGTCAGGAACAGAAAGCTGAATTTTGGGGATTAGCATTTGCTTTTTTACTTAGGTTCTTTTTTTGTAGCACTATCTTCGCTGTATCTTTGGACAGTGTTGCAGGACTACATTGTAGTTGAAATTGCTTTCTTTTTATAAGTTCTGTTGGTATTTCTGTAACCTGTTTTTGGGGAAAGGGGTAGGGAACAGGAAGTTCATGATAGTCTTGCTGTTACCTCTGAATCAATCAAGAACTGCTTATTGTTCAATGCTTAGGTTTTATTCTTGCCTAAGTGTAGGGGGCAAGGAGGTGGAAAGGAAACTCAATGCTGTCTTGATGGATCAGAAGGGAGAATAGGAGGCAATCAGAGTCGCTATTCCAAGCACACAAAGCTGTGAAGGACAGCTCACTTGTCCAAGCAACCGACAGGGCATTTAGAGACGGTGGTAGCATGGGGCCCAGAACAGAGTTGCTATTGTTTTGGTCAAAAGAACTCCCCAGGTTGTACCACAGCATGTTTGAAGGTGCTGCTTCCTTCCAGCCTTGCTGACAAATGGCCCTGGAATATAGTGGGGAGATTAGCAGGAGTCCCCTCTATATACATTCCCAGAACCATCTCCTGAAACAATGCTAGATGAAGCTTCTGAAGTCATCTTAATGACTGTTTAACTCTCTATAAATAAATGAAACTTTGGCTGAAGATTTACATAATTTAACTTGGGACATTTTATTAGAGAATAATGTTTAGTTGATAGTCTGTAGTGTTCTCTTTACGCATTTCATCAATTAAGAAAAAAAATACATTCATACCAGCACTTACTTTTTTTGTGGCTGTTGATGGTTAAAAGTATTGTCTACCACTGAGACCATCTAGCTATTTCCCCAGCTCCCATTTACTTATTTCTTTTTCTTTCTTTTCTTTTTTAAAGAGAGAGTGACAGTGACAGAGAGAGAGACAGAGAGAGAAAGAGAGAATCAATTTTATTTAGTTTTTCACATGGGGCACCATAACTGCTGAGCCACCGCTCCAGACCCTACTTATTTATTTTTCTAAAGGTGATACAGAGAAAAGAGGAAAAGAGAGTTCTGAGCTTTAAAACTGTGTTTCTGGGGCTGGAGTGGTGGCTCAGTGGTTACAGTGCTTACCTGGCATGCACGAATACACGGGTTCAAACCCCAGCACCACGTACACAACGAAATTTCAGAGCAATGAAAGCCACATAAAAAACTAAATAAAAATTGTTTCTTTTTCTCTCTCACTGTCCCTCTTTTTAAAAATAAATAAATAATAAATAAAACTCTGCTTCTTATTCTTTCCACCTATGGAGAAATAAGAAACCCAAACATTTCTCAGATTCTTTTTTCTTTTTCCAGTGTTGGGGATTGAACCTAGGGCCTCCAGTATGCTGGGTAATTGCTCTACCTCTTAGTTATGTCCCCAGGTCTTAGACTGTTGATTGTAATAGAACATCCTACCGAGGTTATCAAAAGAACTACCATAGAAAGAAAATGTCTTCAAGACTTCTTTTTGTCCTTCCCACCCACCAACTTACCATCTGTGAATTAAAATTTTTAAGATTTAAAATAAGCCACTTATCCTCCACTTTGGCTAATCGTTGTCTCATGCATTTTGTGGGTTGATCAAGTGTCAGAAGGATGTGCAGTAGCTAGACTGACTCCTGACCTGCATACACATTTTTTTTCCCTCATTAATCCTTTGCACAGAACAGATGCACTGGGTGCAGTTTTAGGCCAGAAGAATGCCCAAAATATGTGGGTGTGAATATGGCCAAAGGGTTAGTTGAGTGTGGAGCACAGATACCAGCCTGGAAACAGGTCACATTTTAATGAAGAATGCACATTCAGCACAGCATTGTGGTTTTCAAAGAGGTGATTTTCAGCCATGGAGAACACAAGGGAGAAGCAGGCATTCATGTGGAACTGCCTTAAAACAGAGTTCTTGTGTATCCTGGCTGCTGGGGGGCAGGACTCACAGGTATCCCTGGGGAAATGGGATAATAGGCTTTTGCTAGGCATAATTGTGGCTTTTTTGGATGATCAGTCATAATTGTTTCAAAAGAAAAAAACCCTATGAATCGAATAAACAAAGACTTCAAAATTATGACTGTACTAGAAAAAAAATCTAGGAGGGAAGGTGCTCTCCCATACACATGCTGAGAACTGTTGAGAACTGTGAATAAGCAGAGAAACAGATTTTTTTCTCCTTCCACTCCAAAAAAGTTCATGAAGAAAACAGTGGCAAAACAAAAACAAAACAAAACCTCTGCCTTTGCATGTTAAAGAGTGAAGTATAAGACTTTGATAAATACTGCATTAGAACCAGTTGTATTTCCTCTCAAGAAGTGTGTGTGTGTGTGTGTGTGTGTGTGTATTTTAAAGAGAGAGGGATAGAGAGAGAGAATTATGTGACTTTCGTTGATCCAACACTTTGTTGTGTACGTGGTGCTGGTGTTCAAACCTGCATCCTTGTGCATGCCAGGCATGCCATAATCGTTGAGCCACCACTCCAGCCCATGTGTGTTTTGAAACATTTGGGATCATTTGTAAATAACAAGTAATAGAATTTAGTTGTTCTTTAACTAAAATATTATTAATAATTTTTTTAAATTTATTTTTTGCAGTACTTGATCTACCACTGAGCTACATTCTTGGGATCCCCACCCCACTTTTATGAGACAAAGTCTCACTAAGTTGCCCAGTCTGACCTCAAGCTTTCTATGCTCCTGTCTTAGCTGCCCAAGTAGTTGGGATTACAGGTGTGTGCCACCATGCCTGGAAAGATTATTTTTTAAGAGTGAGAAATATAGAAACATTAAGCCACCTTAAAAATGGGAGCAAAATGTTATTTGATAGTATTGTTTTTTAGTCAAATTTTTTAAATTTAGTTTTTCATGTGGTTTTCGTTGGTCTGACACATTGTTGTATACACGGTGCTGGGATTTGAACCTTTGTCTTTGTGCATGCCAGACAAGTGCCATAACCACTGAGCCACCACCCCAGCTCCCACTCCACTATTTGATAGTATTATTAAATGTTTTATTTTATATCTTCATTGTGGCAAGTTGTGGATGGCCTACGGAAACAGCAATGAAAAGTGGCTTCCAAAGGGTGAATCCATTAATGAAGGCATTAGATCTGAAGTAAGGAAGGTGATAGTTTATTCTATGTTCTGCTGGCCAATTTTATAATTCATAGTATCAAGTAATTCCTTCAGAAGAACAAGGATGAAGGGAATATGAAATTAGGACATTAAGGATAAATTTAGAGAATTTTAGAGCTGTTGAGTCTGAAGAAGCCCAGTCTAGAGGAGTCAGGAGAAGGAAGAAAGATCAGACTTCCCTCCAGGTAGAAAATGTTCAGTGAGTGGAAGAAATAAGAGATCATGCAAATTTCGGCTAAATATTGAACTCTTCAAATGATGAGCATTGGGTAGTTGTAAAGAAGACTCAGGTGTGGAGATGCTGTGATATAGAATGAAGTTGATAAGGTAGAGATGGGGCCTCAATTCTGCCAAACATTGGGAGTAAAAAGATCAAAACTAAATTCCTCTATAACGACTGAAAAGAAATAAGCACAGAATTAAACAGCCATAACTGACGGACATAAATCCAGTGTTTTAAAATATTTTACTCCTTAAGTTTTTAATTGAATTTTATTAGATTTAAGGTGCCGAGCCCAGGAATATCTTTTTGTCCATTTCTCTGTGTTACCCGGGCTGGTCCCACTGGTCTAAAACTCCTGGGCTCAAGTGATCATCCTGCCTCAGCCTCCCAAGTAACTGGGACAACAGGTACATAGGATTATGCTCAGTTCCCATTAGTTTTATATACTATGAATGGGGCATGCGAGAGCTTGGTTTTAGATAGAAAAATCTACTTCTATGTTTAGCCTCGTTTTAGATTAATACAAATAACAATGTAAAAAAAGAAATATCCTTTTGAAATTTAGTATCTATTGGAGTAGAGTCCCTGTTGTTACCTTCTCTATGAGCTGAACGTGACTGAATCAAGGGCCAGAAATTTCCTACACCTGAATTAAGAAAAGAAAAAACAGCAGGCCATGGTGGTGCATATCTGTAATCCCAGGGATTTGGGAGGCTGAGACAGGAGGATCACAAGTTCAAGGCCAGCCTCAGCAACTTAGACCTTGTCCAAAAAGAAAAAATACAAAGGGTTGGGGATGCAGCTCAGTGGAAGAACATCACTGGGTTCAGTCCCCAGTACCACAAATAAATAAGAAAACAAACAAATAAGAAAATAAAAATAAAGAAGAACAGCTCTGAAGAATATCTTCTTGTTCTTTTCAACAAATGATACTGGACCATTTGTGTCTGTATGGGAAAAACTTGAATTCAATGTCATATCATAGAGAAAAATTAATTCCAGGTAGATCAGCGACTTAAATGAAAAATAAAAGCTATGAAACTTTTTGTTGATAATGAGAGAATACCTCAAGGGTAGGACGTGATTTATTAAGCAAGACATAAAAAGCATTAAACATGAAAAAAATTTGCCACATTAAAAAAAGTCAAAAGATACTATAAATGGACTGAAAAAATAAGATATAGGAATGGATGAAGATGTTATAGCAAACTATAATCAAGTACTAGTGTCCTGAATAAAGAACTTTTTAAAACAAACAACAACCAAAAGACAACCCCATGGGGAAAAAAAGGGCCAAAGGGAAAAGGTATTTCACAAAAGTGAGTACCAAGAAAGGTGCTCTCATTTCTAATAGCGCTTTACAGATTTGAATGCATTTACACACCACTGGATGTGCAAAAGCCTGACAGTATCGAGTTTTGGCCAGGATAAGAAGCAAAATGATCTCTCGTTCACTTAGTGTAAATCAGGTGTGAGGGCTTTGGAAATTGGTTTGCCTTAAAAAGTGTAATTTGTTTATTTGTTTAAGGTGTGCATAGGAGTACAATTCCACAACAGAAATATACCACACTTAGGCTTGTTGTAGTTCACATTGAACAGATTCAAAATTGTGAGTTGTTCATGCTAGCTTCCAAATGGAAATATCCTAATTATCTATTAGCTATACAATGGAGGAATAAATTGTAGTGTATTGATAAAATAGAAAGTCCTGTTTTTCTTATTTTTGTTTTTTAAAAGAGTGAGAAAAAAATCAATTTTATTTGTTTTCCATCTGCCCTTGTTTCTCTGACACTTAGTTATAATGCGGTGCTGGGGTTTGAACCCAGGTCCTTGTGCATGTCAGGCAAGAGTTCTAACTGCTGAGCTACTGCTCCAGCCCTAAAATGGAAAGTTATATAGAAATGAAAATGAACAAATCACAGTGACCAGCAACAACCTGGA
This sequence comes from Aplodontia rufa, assembly GCA_004027875.1. Taxonomy (NCBI): domain Eukaryota; kingdom Metazoa; phylum Chordata; class Mammalia; order Rodentia; family Aplodontiidae; genus Aplodontia; species Aplodontia rufa. The sequence goes on along the minus strand of PVKS010013239.1, from coordinate 8,887 downwards.
ACAGAGGAAGTAAGAGAGTAGAGTGTTCACTGTGGATCCCCTTCTAAAAAGTTCAAAGTGGGCAAAACAAACTATGTTATTTAAGGATGGACATGTGGTGAGTACAACTAAACAAACAAACCCCAAGGATATGATTATGATGAAAATTAAGATAATGGCTGGCTTAGGGCTGGGGGTGTCGCTCTCACTAGATCTCTTGTCTAGCATTGTCAAGGCTCTGGGTTCCATTCTCAGCACAGAGGGAAAATAAAGATAACAGCTAGTTTTTAGAAGGATGGGAGAAAAAAACAAAAACAAAAAAAGATCCATTCTCTAATGTTAGCAGATATTCATGAATTTCTAGAAGGAACAAGGACTAAAAAGCCCATGAGTTGAACAGAAAGTATGTCTAAGAGAAGGAATATTTATAAATAAGATATTACCAAGGGTTATTAATATTTTAGAAGATAAATTAATATCCAAGCCTAAGTTAGCATGGGTTTATATTTCTTAAGTCATTTAGTATCTGAAATGGTATGAGGGTAGATTGTAGGTGAACTGTAAGAATTGGTTAATTTTTTTTTTTTTTTTTTTTTTGGTGTCTTATGGTCCTCCTTTTAGCCACTGAACCAACCTCATTTCTAAATTGTGAATGAAGATGATAGCTGTTCTTTTGGCTTAACAGATTAACTCTTTTAGCAATTTGTATTATAAGAGATCCTTTTTGAAGACTTAAGGGCTTTGAAACCTCAAATACAATCTCTGATGATGGAATTTAAGATTTTTAAAGAAATGTGGGGCATTTTTTTCCCCACAAAGTAGCTCCCCTGTAGGATTTTTTGAGGAACAAGCAATCTCTATTTCTGTAAGATCCACCAAAGAAGTGATCTCCTCTGCTTGGGGATCAATTCTTTTGAAATTAACAAAGATTTAAAACATTTTGCTTGAAGTTTTTGCTGTGTGAGAGGTGAAATTTCTTTCTTTTTTTTAATTACATAAATTAACCCATTTATTATAGGCTAGGGATGTCTCAAATGGTAGAGCTTCTACTGGTCTTTCAGTTCCTTCAGACTTCTGATTGCAGACTTGACTGTAACCGCAGAAGTGGTGTTGCAGGTCCAGGCACCACCAGCCAGTGTTTTCCTGCAGGAACCACAGTGCTAAATCCCCACAGGTGGTCGCTTCATCTTGGTTTTGCCGCAGAAGGAGCAAGTGTACTTGGTGTGCTTGCTGATTTCAATTTTCTTTACCATTTCCCGGAGGGAAGCACTATAGCGGGTCCCGTATTTACCCACGATTCCGAACTTCTTGGTGCGTGTAGCCATCTCGCCGCAATGCAGGCCCAAACACAGAACTAGAGCTGAAATTTCTACTAATTTAAAGATAAATAAAGATATGCTCTTTAGCTGCCTGTGTATGAGGCCACTAAGCTCAGTCAAGTGAAACACAACCAACCACTAAAATCTGATACTTAGAAGTCCTTTATAAAAGAAACAACAACAAAAAAGTTGATACTGTTACCTGGAATGGAATGAGTTTCTTTTTTTTTTTTTTGACTCATGAAATAGAAATCTTAAGATCACTGGTTTGGCAAAGTTAGAAAAGATGTATTACTACAACAAAGTACAAGAAAAAAAAATCTTCTGGGCAAGATGGTGAACTGCAGGAAGGCTGCTTCTCATCGGCTCCATGAAAGGAGGAAAAAATTCCGGGACAGCTCCGTTGCTGTGAGGTGCATTTTGGAGAAAATCATCACTGGAACACAGTGCTAGTTAGGCGAGATTTTTGGAAGATCAGAACTTTGGGTGCAGAAAGTGGAAAAGAGGGAGTATAACCATTGCAGCCAGGACACAGCAGCTGTGACCACCATTGCTTCCAATCAAAAAAGGAGCGGGGAAGAAGCCGAATCATAACGGCTGATCCGATCTGCCGCAGAGGAGCAGAGTGCTTTAAAGAACCGTGCATTGGGCTAAACTAGAGACATCCCTACTGCACCCCCACTGTGTAAGGAAAGAACAGTGTCTCTCAGCTGCCTGTGAAAGGGAAAATCCAGAGTCTTTTGGAACAGCCTGCCCGGCAGGAGCAAGTCAGCAGTTCAGAGCAGGTGAACCCGCAAGAGGAGGTATGGGACAGGCCCAGTCCTCACTTAGCACAGGGAGCTTCAGGTTGTGGAGTACAGGGGAGCCTTACTCAGCCCTGTCCATCCCCATAGCTGAAAGGCTCATGTGATAAAGTGGGACAGGAGCACTACGAGGCCTCAGCCTGAACTCAAAAATCCTGGAGGGACCAGGAGTGCAACCAGCAGAGGGAGCACTGGAAGCATGTCAACCCCCTGCGCACAAAAGCCGTAGGACTCCTGAGTTTCACATCACCAGGGAGGCTGGCGAAGACCGGCCCTCAGGGCATTCTGCAACCTGATCTCTTCACGGAAATCTCCACCCAGAAAGCCCAGGAGTATGAGGACATCCCGTCCTCTACTCGAGACCACACAATTGCAGACTGCTAACGAAGCTGAGGCACACAGTGAACACACCTGCTCCCACCGTGTAGAGAGACAACCTCGGTGATCGTACTTCCAAGTTTTCACTAACAATTATTATTATTTTTTTTTAAAGAGAGAAGGACAGTGAGAGAGGGAGAGAGAGAGAGAGAATCAATTTTTTTTATTGAGTTTTTCACATGGCTTTTGTTGCTCTGACACTTAGTTCTGTACGTGGGTGCTGGGGTTTGAACCTGTGTACTCACGCATGCCGGGCAAGTGCTGTAATCACCAAGCCACTGCTCCAGCCTCAGAAATTATTTTTTTACATTTTTTTCTTTCCTGTTTTCAATGCGTGTTTGATGGCCAACTGGAGATGTTGACTGGTTCATATAAAAATACTAGCTTTCGTTTTGTTTTGTTTTGTCTTTGTTGGTTTTTTTCAGTTGTCTTTTCCCATTTTTTAATTTTTTCTCTTCTCTCTTTTTCCCTTTTGTTCCTTTTGTCTATACTCCCTTCATTCCTGACTATTTCCTTCACTGTAAATGTCTGTCCTTGTCCTGCCTGCTGAGGGGTGGGATTTTGTTCAGTTCATTTAGTATTTGAATTGTATTGTGCCCCACCTGCAAAATTTTTCTTGTGCTTGCTTCTACCTTTTCTTATGCTATCAACCAAATCCTATTAATATCTCTTTCACCTTCTTCTATTTTGCTACCTCTGTCTCTTCTTCCTCTGGGTTTTTTTTCTTTTCTTTTTTCTCTAGCAAATCCTTCACATTCTCTACTTTCTCTCTGTTCACACTCAGATGATACAACTTCCTCTCTAACTTCCTATTACATTCCCTTCTCTCTCAGGCTTCTAATTAGTTTATACCATTTGACCCTTCATTGTTAATGCTGTGTAACCATCACTGCTATGAATGCCAAACTCAATAACTATTGTATGCTTTGAAGCCTGACATAGGTGATAGTTAAATACTATTGTTGCCAAAAGTAATGACTAACACTACCATTCATTTCATAGGTAGAATTTAACACTGTGACGTAGTTGGTACTAAATAACCAATTTAATACTGTTTATTGTATGCATTGGTTGTTCATATTGATAATCTATTAGTTCATGAGGAGCTGGAAATCTTAAGGGTCATTAACAGTTCATAGGTTAAGGATTTGACTTCTGAACTCAACCTTCTCAACATCACCCCAGCTCAAGTAAGAGACAGAACAAAACTTCTAATCCAACACTAAAGACCCAAAAAGAAACAACCAGATAAAGATCTCAGGCCAAGAATTTGCTTCAATTTAAGGAGTACGAAGAAGCCTGGGCAGACCGCACCCCACACCTGTGCATGCCCAGGACTCCAGTCCTGCCACAACAGGTGCACTGGACACCTCCGATGACCTCACACCCAGACACCACCCAGCTGTCAGGCACACCTGCTAGGCCCAGATATATTGGGCCCATCCCACCACCAAGGATTGCAGATCCCAGCACAGCACATAGGTTGGACCATTATGGCCTGCACCACACCTCTGGGACCCTAGCACCCAGCGGCACACACCTACTGCTTAGCTTTAGCAATGCAGCAGGATGCCCAGCAACTCCACAAGGTGCCAAGTCAGAGTCCTGGAACCTAGATCCAAAAGGTGCAACAAAACAAGGCTCCAAGCAGAAATAGCTTTCTGGAAGAAAGTTGTCATCAGAGAGGTGGTATTAGACCCAACCCTTGAAGTGAAAGGAAGAAGAACCTAGAGATTTGTCTGGCTACCACACAGGAAGTCCCAATTCAAAGATCTAGAAGAAGCTTTTCAAAGATGAAGAATCAAACTAGAAGAGGTTCACCTCAAACCCATAACTCTTCTAGCAAGGAGCTCACGATCAGGGAGCGGGATGAAAATCAAGAACAAATTATCAATGATCTGATAACTAAAAGAACAACTAAAAGAAGATTTAATGAAGGGACTAAGTGAGAAAATTCGAGTTGAGAAACTCTATTATCAAAGAAACAGACATAGTCAAAAAGGAAGTAACAGAACTAAAATTTGCAGTCAATGACCTGAGAGGAAACATGAAAGAATTTAATAATAGACTAACTTCTGTAGAAAATAGAACCTCAGCTATTGAAGAAAGAACTTCTGACAGTGAGCACAGGCTGAGCAAGCTTGAGTGCACAGATGACAAAAAGGAGAAAAACAACTCACAGAACATGAACAGAATTTTAAAAATGTCTGGGATAAAATGAGAAGAAACAATATAAGAGGAATTGGGATACAGGAAGAAATTGAAATGCAAACAAATGGTATAAGTAACATTCTCAATGAAATGGTTAAAGAAAAATTTTGCAATATAAAAATAGAGTCAGATATGCTCATCCAGGAAGCTTATAGGACACCCAATAGGCCTAATCAAATGAGAAGCTCACCAAGACACATATTCAAAATGTACAAAAAGGAAATCAAGGAAAGAATATTAAAAGCTGCAATGGAAAAACGCCAAATCACATTCAGAGGCAAACCAATAAGAATTACCTCTGACTTTTCAGCCCAGACTCTGGAGGCAAGAAGATCATGGAAAGAGACCTTTCAAAGTCTGAATGACCACAACATGCAGCCAAGAATGCTATACCCAGCAAAATTCAGCACAAATTTGAGGGGGAAATAAGAATTTTTCATGATAAGAACAAACTTTCAGCATTCATGAACAGAAAACCAGTTTTACAAAGAATCCTCAAAGTTAAACTCTAGGTAGAAGATCAAGCAAATACTACTCAAAACCCACAAAGAGAGGAAATTGAATAAAGGTACATGCTATCAATACCCAACCAAGACAGCACAGAACTTACTAATTTAAAGCACAATGACTATGAACCACAACAACACTTCTATTCTAACACTGAATGTGGTCTCAACGCACCAATCAAAAGACGTAGACTAGCAGATTGGATCAAAAACAAAAATTCAACAATATATTGTTTACAAGACACCCACCTTACCACCAATGACATCCACAGACTGAGGGTGAAAGGAAGGAAAAAAATCTACCATGTGTACAGCCCAAGAAAGCAAGCTGGTGTTGCAATACTTACTTCTGACAAAGTAGACTTCAAACATAGACTAATCAAAAAGAGATAAAGAAGGCCACTATATATTAGTAAAGGGAACAATACAACAGGAAGATATAACCATAGTAAATATATACTCTCTAAACAACAGTGCTCCCAACTATGTGAATTACTCCATGACATATACCACTTGTGCACCTCAACACAATAATACTGAGAGACTTCAACACTCCTCTGTCACCAAAAGACAGATCATCAAAACAAAACAACAACAACAACAACAACAAAAAATAAAGAAATCTCCAACCTAAAAAACTTCATAAATCAAACGGACTTAACAGACATCTATAGAATATTCCACCCCAAATCAGCTGAATATATCTTCTTCTCAGCAGCACATGCATCCTTCCGCAAAATAAACTATATTCTATTTCACAAAGGAAATCTCAGCAAATATATAAAAGTAGATATTATTTCTTGTATCCTACTGAGCACAACACCATGACCTTAGCAATTAACATCAAAAATCATTGCAAAAACACACATATACATGGAGATTGAATAATGCCCTATTAATGAAAAATGGATCCAAGAAGACATGAGAGTGGAAATCTAGAAATTCTTGGAAGAGAATGAGAATGAAGACACCACATATTTAAACCTCTTGGGACAACATGAAAACATTCCTAAGGGTAAAATTTATAGCACTGAGTGCCCACATAAAAAAATGAGGAGAGATCCCAAATAAATAAGCTTCTGCTCCAATTCAAATCCCTACAAAAGAAAGAACAATCTAATCCCAAAGCCAGCAGAAGACAGGAAATAATCAAGATTCTAGCTGAAATCAGTGAAATTGAGAACAAAAAACCAATAGAGATTTGATGAAATAAAGAGCTGGTACTTTGAAAAATAGATAAAATTGATAGACCCTCAGCCAATCTCACTAAAAGAAAGAGGGGAATGAACCAAATCAACAAAATCACCAATGAAAAGGGAGCGATCACCACTGACTCCATGGAAATCCAACAAATTATAAGAACATATTTTGAAAAACTATACTCCTCTAAATTAGATATTCTGGAAGACATGGACAAATTTCTAGACACATACAACATCCCTAAATTGACACAGGATGATATTAAAATCCTAAACAGCTCAATAACAGGCACTGAAATCCATACAACAATTAAAAGCCTACCAAAGAAGAAAAGCCCAGTACCTGATGGATTCCCTGCTGAGTTTGACATACCTATGAGGAGGATCTAACATCCCTCCTTATTAAGCTATTTCAATAAATTGAAAAGGAATGAACTCTCCCAAACACTTTTAATGAGGCAACCATCACTCCAATACCCAAACCCAACAAAGACACATCAAAAAAGAAAACTACAGACCAATATCCCTCATGAACATTGATGCAAAAATCCTTAATAAGGTTCTAGCGAACTGTATTAAAAAACACATCAAGAAGATAATTCACCAAGATCAAGTGGGCTTCATTCCAGGTATGCAAGTCTGGATCAACATATGCAAATCAATAAATGTGAATTATCACTTAAACAGAATTAAGGACAAAAGCCATATGGTCATCTCAATTGATGCAGAAAGGCCTTCAATAAAATGCAGCACCCATTTATGCTTAAAACTCTAGAGAAAATAGGGATAAAGGAACTTATCTTAACTTTGTGAAGGCCATGTATGCTAAACCTTCAGCCAATATAATACTAAATGGAGAAAAGTTGAAAGCATTTCCACTAAACTCAGGAACAAGACAAGGCTGACTGCTCTCACCACTTTTATTCAATATAGTCCTGGAGATCCTGATTGGAGCAGTCAGGCAAGAGGAATAAATCAAAGGGATAAGAATAGAAAGGGAGGAAGTCAAACTATCCCTTTTTGCTGATGACATGATCCTACATCTGGAAGATCCAAAAAACTCCACCAGAAAACTGCTTGAGCTTATACATAGGTTTAGCAAAGTGGTAGGATACAAGATCAATACCCATAAATCAATAGCTTTTTCAATACACTAACAATAATAGGGCAGAAGAAGCAATCAGGAAATTGGTCCTATTCACAATATCCTCAAAAAAGAATAAAATACTTGGGAATTAATCTAACAAGGGATGTTAAAGACCTCTACAGTGAAAATTACTGGACACTGAAGAATGAAATTCAAGATGGCTTGAGAAGATGGAAAGATGTTCCATGTTCTTGGTTAGGCAGAATTAATATAATTAAAATGGCCATTCTGCCAAAAGCACTTAATGGATTCGATGCAATCCCCATCAAAATACCAATGTCATTCTTTACGGATATAGAGAAAACAATTCTCAAATTCATTTGGAACAACAAGAAACTGACAATAGCCCAAGCATTACTAAGCAAGGAAGACAAAATAGGTGGTTTTGCAATACCAGATCTAAAACTATACTACAGAGCTGTAATATTAAAAACAGCATGGTACTGGTATCAAAATAGGAATGAAACCAATGGAATAGAATAGAAGACTCTGAAACAAGCCTCAAATGTTTAAACATCTGATCTTTGACAAAGGGGTCAAAATATAATATGGAGGAATGACAGCCTATGCACCAAATGGTGCTGGACAAACTGGACAGCCACTTGCAGAAAGTTGAAATTGGATCCTTCTCTCTCACCTTGTACAAAAATCAAATCTAAATGGATCAAGGAACTAGGAGTAAAACCAGCTACCAAACAACTGCTAGAAGAAAAGTTAGGACCAACATTCCAGCATTTGGGCATAGGCAAAGACTTTCTCAACACAACTCCTACAGTGAAAGAATTAGAGTAAAAAAAAAAAAAAATCAGTGAGTGGGATACCATTAAGCTAAAAAGCTTTTGCACAGCTAAGGAATTGGTCAAAATTGTCAAGAGATATCCTATGGAATGGGAGATAATCATGGCCTGGGATTCTTCTGACATGGGACTAATATCCAGAATTTACAAAGTACTCAAAAACCTTAATATCAAAAACCCAAATAATCCAATCAATAAATGAGCCAAACAGCTAAATAGAAACCTCTCAACAGAGGAAATTGAGCAAGCCAATGAATACATGAGAAAGTGCTCTAAATCACTGGTAATCAGAGAAATGCAAATAAAAGCTACTTTAAGATTTTACCTCACTCCAGTCAGATTAAAAATGAAGAATATAAACAATAACAGATGCTGGAGGGGTCATGGGGAGATAGGAACCCTAGCACACTATTGGTGAAACTGCAGACTGGTACAGACTCTCTGGAAAGCAGTGTGGAGAATCCTCAAAAAATTAGGGATGAAGCCACTATATGATCCAGCTATCCCTCTTCTGGGTATTTTTCCAGAGGAGTTAAAATCAGCACATT